>MJUU01058762.1:0-38085 GCA_002080025.1 Modiolus philippinarum | reverse complement strand
ATGCCAGTACCAACTCAGGACCATTGCGATCGATAATTCTTCCGGTGTTTTCCACCTGATTTGTCTTTTTGTCTCATGGAATTCGGCTCTTGACAACTCTGTTCGGTATTTTTGTCATTATCTCAAATGAATATAACACTGTGAAAACAGCATGAGTACAAGGATATTAATGCATGCAACCATTCTGTGATGTAAAATAAAAGGCATCGCAGTACCCCATAATGCATCATCACTCCATTACAGAACGAACCTCCTTCAATAAATATCTTACCTTAACACTCTCGTTTATATTTTTAGGATCCCTGTTGTATATATCATACATATTTTGAGTTCTAGGTTCATTTGGTGGTAGTTGTGGTGGCGGCTGGTACCCATAATTCCCTTGCATTTGCGGGGGTGGCATGTTCTGGTAGCTCTGTTGGAATGTCTGTGGCTGCGGTGTATGAATCGTGGCGGGTTCATCTGTTGGAATACTGTAATGTGTCTCTGTTTTTGTTTCAGGAACATCTTCACCTGCAGATGCTGTTGGAGATCCCCTATCCGACATTTTTGTATCCAAAGCAGTAGAACAAATCAATTCGAAGAAAACAAAATCTACATATTGTAGGTATATAGAACAAATATTGTAAAATTGTATGATAAAAGTATATTGACATATCTAATCTGATTTTTATCACATGATAGTTATGCTACCTAACGTGATTTGATATGTTTTTTTTTTCTCATATTTGTAAGACTTTATTTGTGTTCGGTATCTTGAATTCGGAGGAAAGCAGTTGGTTAGGTAGATCTGAAACATACTGATTAGAAGAAGACAACACGCTCGAAAGTTTGAGATTTCATACAATAGTAAAAAGATGCTACTGGTATATCACATTGATCGGGTGGTAGCTTAAAAGTGTTCTCGAATAGCATTGTGCAAATCGATTGGAGTATAGCTTGAAAAACAACCAAAGCCAAAGAATGTAAGCAACGTGACAAATTGTGTCTAAAAGAATCTACCGACCAGAACACTTAAAAAATATCGAATCTAACCACTAGAAGACTTAATGAATATCGAATCTAACTACTAGAAGACTTAATGAATATCGAACCGAACCACTAGAAAACTCAAATATACAGATGTCAAGTGTAAAATGACAAATTTTCGATCAACAGATAGCACTATATAACCATGCAAAGACATCAAGTCTATATCCAGTAAATTCAGTTTACTTTAGATCAACTTGTATGCAATGATCGCGTTGTTCATATTTGAATTATCAATTTCTTTATGTGAATATGTAAAACGAATGGAAATGGGGGTAAATGTCAAGGAGACAACATCCCATATCAAGGTTAAAGCTACCCAAAACAAAGTACCTAGGGGTCACCGTACGGTATTCAACACAGTGAGGAACCTCACACCATATAGCAAGCCCTAAATGGCCCCCAAAAGGTAAAAAAGTGAATAAATCAATGAAAACAAACCACATCCAATAACCCAAATATTAAGAAACTAAAATTTTATAAAAGACAAGGACAAGCCAATTACCAAGTTGATATTTACAAATTAGAATTCTTTAATCCACCCCTGGAAACTTTGACATTATCCCACTGCTCATAGCGTTTTTGTATACGGTACATTGCAGATACTTTTAAAGCTAGTTGAAATATTGACTACATTTAGAAAACAGCTTTTACTCTAATTTTGCCAAACTATTCTTTGAAGAAGCTTTAGGGACCGACCATTTAACTTGAAGAGGGGGCTATGGTTTTTCTCTAAAAAAATATTTTGGATCTGATTTTATGTGAAAAAAATATTTTGGCTGCCACAATGATGAAAAAAACATTTCTGAATGAGGCTTTCTGCCCCAAAAAAAATAATGTTGATTTTGAAAAAAAATATTTTGTTGATACGCGTGCAAAAAATAAATAATTTGTTTCGCGCAAAGCGCGAAAAAAATTTTCTGTCCAGAAAAAAAAANCCCCCCCCCCCCCCCGCCTTCAGGTTAAATGGTCGGTCCCTTAATATTTTCATTATATATTAATTTTCCTCAGTTTAAAAGTGGATATTGCTGCTATCTGTTGTATAACCCCAATTTTTTTCAATCTTCAATCCATAAGTTATCCCTACTGAAAGTAAAATGAATATAGCTTTATCATTGTGGAATATTATTTCTAGAACCCACATTTCGATAAAATGACCAAGTTCAACTACCTCAAAATCACAAATTTCGACGAAAATCAAAACCGAAACAATATGCATATCTTCAATCGTTTAGATTTTATCTGCACTGAAGAGACATAAGTTGTCGAAATGCGCATATGCAGAAAATAAATTCACAGTAACTTCGGTACTTAGTTATTTGTTACCACTGGGTCGATGCCACTGCTGGTGGACTGTTAGTCCCCGAGGGTATTCACCAGCCCAGTAGTCAGTACTTCGGTGCTGACCCGAAAGCCGATTATTTGTGGAAATTTATAATATCTAAATTTTTGTAAATTTTGTTTAAAACTAAGGAGTATCTCCCTCGTGCAAAGCTCTGTCCTTAGCTGATTTTTGGGTTTACATTTAGATCATATTGGTTATTGTTCTCTATCAGTTTTTAAACACCTTTGATTTTATGGTTTTCCAAACGTTTAGATTTTATCTGCACTGAAGAGACATAAGTTGTCGAAATGCGCATATGCAGAAAATAAATTCACAGTAACTTCGGTACTTAGTTATTTCCATACTAATCACTGTGCAAAGTGAAAGAAATGTAGCTTTATTATTGTGGTTGGAGTTATCCGTAATAACAGTTTAAGAACACACATTTCGATAGAATGGCCAATATGTTACGGAAGGATATGAAGGAAATGAATATGAGACCATAACACATATGTTAAACCCAACTGCAATAATTTTAATGAGCTGTATGGTCATTTCAGAAATTTATTCCTCATCAGCTGCACTAGAACTCCAAAAAAAGAAGGAAATCCATAATGTCAAAAATGTTTATAATTTATAAAACCAAATGAAATCCGAATAATCAGTAAAATCAATTATAGCTAAGGACAAAACTGCGATGAAGGAAGTTAAACCTTAGGTTCAAGAATTTACATAAACTTAGATAATAATAATCGAACAAAGTGTACACATGAATTACTATCTCAAGTTCAACTACCCATAAAAAATGACTAAAATCTAAACCATGACAACGTTCACCTCTTCAATATATGCTATAGGGGGAAGGTTTTGGCCCAATAGAACTAGTTTTACCCCGCCGAAGCAACTTTGCGCCTGTCCTAAGTCAGGAAATTTATTAAGCCTATGTGTGTCTTGTCTGTTTTCTAGTTACTTCACTTTATGTCTGTGGGAGTCTAGGATGATGTTTATTTCGCTGAATTTGATTACTCTTTATTTAGGGGCCAACTCAGACCTACCGTTGGGTGTGGGGTTTCCTCACCGTTCATTGAAGATCTTATGGTGGCTTTGAGTTGTTATTACTTCCCTTAGGGTCGTTGTCTCTTTGACACATTCCCCGTTTCCCTTCTCTCTCATATTAATTACTGTGTTAAGTAAAATAAATATAGCTTTATTATTGTTCATGGTGGAGTAATCCGGAATAACAATTCAAGAACACTTAATTTCGATAAAATAACCAAGTTAAACTTCCCCCTCAAAATCACAAATTTTGGCCAAAATCTAACCATAACAATATGTACATCTTGAATCCATATCTTATCACTTTGAAAAGTAAAATAAATGTAGCTTTATTATTGTGGGAAGAGTAACCCGTATTTTTTTTTTCCAAAACACATTATATTTCGATAAATGGCCAAATTCAACTTCCACTTAAAATCATAACTTTTTACCGAAACTTTTAACCATGACAAAACGCGTTTAAATCAATGCAAAGTTAAATCAATGTAGCTTTATTATAAGAACGTATTCGAGAGTTGTTTTTCTTAGTCACACAAGTAAATAACTTTGCGTTCGAAAAATACACGGTTTCGTGTGACAGGCCATTGTATGTGTTTACTGTTATCCTGTTTTTGTACCACAAATACAAAAATACCGAAGTTGCATAAAAACTATATTGTACACGTGTTTCATGAAGTAACCTTTCATCAGCAGCATTTGGTCGACCAATACATGTATAATGTGGTAGGTCTAACGATCTCGAACTTGTGACTACTGCATTTGGTGATTTCTAGTGATGAGTGCAAGTGGTTCCATGTTAACTATAATTATGATTACTGTTTCGGTTTGGTGCATGCAAAAAAATGTTGCACGATTGATTCTTACCGATTTCATGTGATAATGATCGATAATATTTTACGAAAGGATATGGAGAAAAGGAATATGAGACCATAACACATATGTCAACTCCAACTACAATAATTTTAATGAGCTGGATAATGTCAACAATCACTATATATTTCCCGGCATTGTTCCTTAAAACGAATTTATATAGATATAGAAAAATTGGTTTGCTGATTTCTTAAAAGAACCAATAAACATAATAGCTTATACATACGTCTTTTCAGACATCGGATATTTTGAAAACTAACAATGACCTAAGGGTAGAAATTCCATTTTTAGCTCACCTGGCTATGCCAAGGTGAGCTTTTGCCATCTCTTGGCGTTTGGCGTCCGTCGTCCGGCCGTCGTAACTTTTTCATTCAAAGATCTTCTCCTCTGAAACTACTAGACCAATTGGAACCAAACTTGGTCACAAGAGTCCTTGGATAGTCCCTTCAAAAAAGGTATCCGACAGGTCCGTACCTCATCCAAGATGGTCGCCAGCGGGGAACATGGTTTTAACGTTGGACCCTATGGGAAAACACATTCAAAGATCTTCTTCTCAGAAACTACCAGCCCAATTATAACCAAACTTAATCACAATGGTCCTTAGATTGTCCCTTCCAAAAAAGATATCCGGCATGTCCGTACCTCATCCAAGATGGTCGCCAGCGGGGAACATAGTTTTAACATTGGACCCTGTGGAAAAGACATTCAAAGATCTGCTTGTCAGAACCTACCAGTCCAATTATAACCAAACTTGGTCACAATGGTCCTTAGATGGTCCCTTCCAAAAAAGGTATCCGGCAGGTCCGTACCTAATCCAAGATGGCCGCCAGCAGGGAACATAGTTTTAACATTGGACCCTATGGGAAAGACATTCAAAGATCTTCTTCTCAGAAACTATCAGTCCAATTATAACCAAACCTAGTCGCAATGGTCCTTGGATGGTTCCATCCAAAAAAAGGTATCCGGCAGGTACGTACCTAATCCAAGATGGCCGCTAGCGGGGAACATAGTTTTAACATTGTACCCTATGGGAAAAACATTCAAAGATCTTCTTCTCAGAAACTACCTGTCCAATTATAACCAAACTTAGTCACAATGATCCTTAGATGGTTCCATCCAAAAAAGGTATCCGACAGGAGCGTACCTAATCCAAGATGGCCGCTAGCGGGGAACATAGTTTTAACATTGGACCCTATGGAATATACATTGAAAGATCTTCTTCTCAGAAACTACTAGTCCAATTAGAACCTCTGCCCAAATTTTTGAATTTTTATTTGAATTGTGGTCTGAATGTTTTAATTTCAGCAATATGTATTACCTTACTTGTAAGGGGAACCCTTGCCCAATTTTTTTTTTGAATGGTGTTCTGTTATGGGTTGTTATGGATGGTCGAGCTTTCGGTTGCCATGGAAACCAAACATGAACACTGTAATTTAAGGGGGAAAAAGTATTCTGCTAAATTTTGTGTTTTGTTTTTCCTATTGGAAATGCCTTTTATTTATGTCAGCCATGGTCAAGGTGAGCGATACAGGCTCTTGAGAGCCTCTTGTTTTTTTTTTTTTTTTTTTTTTTTTTTTTTTTGTGTGATAACAACATTGTTTTGTGCTATTTTTTATTCTTATATCTTAGTATTTTTTTCTATCTTACTTTTCTTTTTAACGTTTCTGTTCATCTTTTCTGTATCGCCGTGTCTTTGAATTAGGACATTTAATGGTATTATTCATTAGAACTGAGGAAAGATGACCCTCATACTGTTTTAGTATCAGAATAATAATGTCTTACTTTTTCATTTTTGTTCATATTTGTTATCATTGTTTAAATGTATTGTTTAAATGTCTTTGCTATAACCCTAATGGGTTAAATAGTTTTCAATAAAGGTTATAAAGGTATTATTGCTCCGGAAATTGTATCTGCTTTTATCTATTATTATTTTAAATATTTAGCCAGACTTCATAAACAGGTCTAACATTTCTGAGAAACTATTACTCCAGGGATATGCAGATACATGTACGTTGGTTCACCAATCAAACGTAACGGCCTAAACAAATTGTAACGCAGATACATTTACATTTCACAAGATCTAGTGATGTGTGGTCTCATTTTAACTATTTTATTTGACTTTTTTTTCTGTGTGATGAAGTACGCTTACAAGATTGTGCCACAAGGACTTGCTCCCGGCCTAGAAATTTTTTTTATTACTATCAAATATGAATCTCGGAGAAATTTTCCGATATTCATATTTGATAGTAACAATTTTTTTTTCTAGGCCGAGAGCAAGTCCCTGTGATTGTGCCGGGCATAATGAACTTTACGTAGTTCATGTGATAATGTCTAAACTTTCCCGAATTTTTAATGAGATGATATGAAGTAAATGCATATAATACGAAGTCTCTACAAAATATATTGTAAAACCAATCAATGCACGAAGTAACGCTTTTATTGTTGATATTCATCTTGAAGTCAACATGAAACCTTCAACAATGAGCTTTGAAGACATTCAAGAAGACGACCCTTAGCACCGGTTTGAACTGCTAAATGCTACACCTATACTTGTCTTTTGCCATGGATGCGAGGTCGCCGATAAACATATAAGTTCTCACAACCAAAGGTTTCTCTTTTGTTTTGGCGAATTGGTTTGTATAGAAACTTAATATGCTTCCTACCCTTCCGAATTCAAACGAATAAGCAATATCCTGGTATCTACAGTAATAAAAAACCTCAAAAGGAAAACTAACCAACAAAAACCCAAAGCATGCTGGGTTTTGTAGGCTTACAATTCATTTTTTAATCCCTCAATGTGTTGTGCTGTTTTCGTCAATATTCAAAATGTGTAATATAAATGGTGCGACTCGTATGATGTATAAAGACCCTAAAAATTAAAATATCAAACGTTAACTAGGAAATCTTGAAATCTTGCTGGCTTTCTAGGAATATTTACAGACCCCCAAAATATGTCACTGGAATTAACTCTAATTTTTTAAGGTATTTGACTTTTTTACTAATGAATCAATAAAATCGTTTGTAATCACAATTTACTAATAAAAAAAGGTCAAACACGAATCCAATATCAGTTCCTGCTCCAAACTTTATCTTCCTGAAAAATAAGAAAATATTCAAAGTTAAAATACATATAAAATTCGTTTAAACTATTAAATAATTTAAAAATATTTCAAAAAAAAATTGCAGGCAATAACGCAATATTTATCAGGCGCGGATCCAGGCAATTTGAAAAGGGGGTTCCAATTAGAATTGAAAGAAAATTTCGAAATTTTTTGGTTTTTTTTTTAATAAAAACACCCGGAAATTCATTAAAAGATACATGATTGTCCAAAAAAGGGGGTTCCATCCCTCGGAACCCCCCTTGGATACGCCAATGTTTGTAATATACATGTAACTACTGTTTGTTCTTAATTAACTACAATTCGTTATAATATTGAATTTGTTTTTATAAGACCAGACCAACCCATGAAAGTGCTTGTTTATTTAGTGGCATACATGCAACTTTTGAATTTTGACCAGATGTTTTCCTTGGTGTGGGTTTTCAATCAATGTACATGTACCTATGTTTGCTTTCACATTTTTACCCGTGCTTCGGGTTTTCAAACGTTTTAATCGTAGCTTATAACAACATTGAAAGTGTAGAACCTCGCACGATCTCAAGCTCACCACCAATACATTATGTAATGATTAAAACTTTTCAAAACAAAAAAATGTTTAAATTTTTTAAAATAGCATGAAGTTTGGTATATATCTAAATAAATATAATACTCAATAAATAGATGTCTTACTGAAATGGTTCTGCAGCATCTTCACGCCTCCTCTTACATCCTCGAGTGACAATGCATCTTCATGCATGTGTACGTCAATTTTTCTCAATTCCTTATCTAAAAATACGAATATAATTCATTACTGAAATTATCTTTATACAGCAAATTTATAAAATTTTGACTAAATGTTGATTTTTCCAACAGTTATTTGCGGATGGCATATAAGGAGAAAGAAATGTTTGCCCTTCCTTTAAACGTAATACCAGACTTTCATTATTATTGGTTCAACTCGATGTCTCTGCGTTTTGTGAAATGTCCTTTTCAATATTCCCTTAGTTTTGTCTTGGAAGTTTTACATCCATACCTCGCCTAAACCACTGATTGGAATTTCAAGAAACTTCTGCAGGATCTCAATTACATATTGTAGATGTGCACTATGTATTTTGTTTGTCAATTACTCTCTTTTTTTAGATGTTTTTTTAGAAAAATCACGAAAATGAGGGTGCGGGGTATATCAGTGGCCCATCAGGCCATAGTAACTCTAGTTTAAATAAAGCTTTCGAGTTACATGAATGAAATTTTACTAAGAAAGTTCTAAGATGACAACAATAAATTCAATATTCAATATAATTGAAAATGCATTTACCTACAAGTCCTTTAGCCATGCTTAGATGTGCCTTCACCTCAATGTCAGAAACCGTTTTACCATTGACGGTTACACCCAAGCGACTGAGATATGAATATTCGGCTATCCAACTTTCCTTGATGTGCTTGAAATAATCTTCTGTTCTATCAAAATTGTTTTCTCTGTTTAATAATCCCTGTACTGCAACGAATCGGTCTTTTATATCTTTAAGTTTTGAATCAAGGCCTGAAAACTTGTTTTCTGTTTCTGAAAAACAAATTTCAAAAAGCAAGTTAACTGACATAGTTTTACGACTTCTACAATTTTAGTCAAATTAATTCTGCTTCTCCAGTGCCTGGAAGAGAGTTCCAATCGCGCCATAACGCTTGTCGAGTTTCAAGTTTTACGATGAGAAAATTTCCAAATATTCCAACAAAGTATCAAAAAATGATTTAAAAATATTTACCTCGGATCCACCTCAATGAGGCTGGATTGAAATTAAAATGAGAGCTTATACAACCCGTCTGCTTCATACCTCGACCTTCTGTTATACATTAATGGACGTCTGAAGTATGCCAAATCCAAATTTAGACTAATTTAGAACTTCCCCTTTTAAGCAGCAATTTACTTACCTCACTAGCGTATGGAGTGTATACTTCACATCTGTTTTACTACAGTCGAGTTATTTTAAAGTAGTTTATATATTGACTTATTAAGCAACACTTTTTCTCACTTTTGAGATAGGTCAGTTCCTATTTTTAGTGTTGTGAGATTTTTCTTTCTCACCCTACCTGTAGTGCTTTCTATGTAACCAATGCCTGGGTGAGATTTTTCCGTCTCACCCAACCGCCTGGGTAAGAACACTTACACGATCTTTTTCCCGCGATTTTTGTATCTGCTTGACATTCATAATGCACTTGCATTTGTCTTTATGTTTTTCCTTTTTAGATAAGCACATTTTCAAACAACGTCGACTTATAAAACTGTGTCTTTAACTCTTGACACCTATTATATGTACCAGATAATTCTAAAAATAACGTTATACTCAACATTCAAAAATCCCGCTTGAATCTTATGACGTCATAAAAGGGGACGTAACTCCCGTAAGTAAACAAAAGTCGGGAAGGTCAAAGGATGAGTGGCAATAAGACCCATATTTGGCCCAAAAAAATCAAGTTGTTTAAAATAGTGTGATATTTATGGGAAATATTAACTATTACATCTGGCTACAAAGAAAACATATAATAATACGAATTCCTTTCATTTTGACGTTATTGTGACATCACCAGGAGGCGTCTTTTTGAAAGAAAATCAGAAAATCTGCAATTTTGAATGTTCTCAAAGCAAATTTTCTTTAAGTGAACATGGGGCACATGCAATCAACAACTTCAAACTTTCAGAAATGATGTATTTCACCATTTTACACATTTTGACTAAATATGAAGTTGTTATTCAGATGTGCCCATATTTTTCAAAGCACAAAAATGTGCAAAACACAGCAAATATCTATGAAATTCTGACTATTTCCAAAAATATAGCTTTTGAGTTGACTGATTATCATGAGAATCAAACTGATATGGAAAAAAGCTTTATCATTTTCATAAAGCCCTATATTTGTTCAATGTTTCAGGAACATAAGACATCTGTTTGTATAGTTTTTGTTTCATGGTAAATCTTGGGCCAAAAATGGGTCTTACTGCCACTCATCCTTTCAGATCAACGATTTCTGTGTATAAGTAGACACAAATGAAAAGCCACAGTAAGCCAAGTAAATAATTGTGTAATGTATTATGTTTTGAATTATTTAGTGTCAACAGAAATCCAGCGTATATGCTTAGTAGAACAAAACATGATGCCCAATGTCAAAATGAGCAACTGCCCGTTCGTGTTGGCAGGGTGAGAAAACAAATCAAACACGGGTATGTGTGCGAGACAAGGTAAATCTCACACACCCTCGGGCAAGATTAGGTAGTCTCTGACTCGGCAAAGCCTCGTCAGAGACAACCTTAATCTTGCCCTTGGGTGTGTGAGATTTCCTTGTCTCGCACACCCACCCGTGTTAGATTCATATTGTCTCACACCACCCCATGTGAGACAGCCTCGTGCATACTATGACGTCATTGACGTCATTGTAAGTTGCTAAGTAATGGTGGATGATCAGGATAACATGACGGCGCCGAAAGACGTTTTTTTATAAACAAAAGTGAGAAAATGAATCAAACACCGTTGAAAATGCAAGATTTAGAAATCTCAAACACCCTCGGGTAAGTTTTCAATTGTTCTCTGACTCGGCAAGCCTCGTCAAAGAAGTATTAAAATCTTACCCTTGGGTGTCTGAGATTTCTTGATCTTACCTTTTCACCGATGCTAGATTCATATAGTCTCAGAAACTGCCTTGTATTTAGCTTTTGTTCCTTTTGTCCCTTAAGACATTTATGGGCGCCACCAAGACCTCATATCTAGATATGAAGGGAAGGTTTCACAAGAGAACTAGATTTAATCCCTGATTTGACATTTGGATTTGCCCTACACGACTAACTGACACTGTGACGACAGCCGTATAGAAAACAAGACATGTATACCCTATTAAAAAAAAGTATCTGAGGCACTTCATGTCACTATTTGATCAGGTCACAATGTGAGTTCTTTATATATTTGTAATGTTCGTGTTTTTATGGGTGTGTTGTGTGGTGTGTTGTGTCTTAGGCATACCAATATAATCTACCTGTGAATTATTTCTTCTACACTATCCTGTTGTTGTTTGTCATGTTTTATGTTTTTTGTCATGTTTTATGTTTTAAATGTTTTTATATATTCATATACATTACATTAACCTTTTCACGGCGAATAATTCATGTCCACTTAGATAAAGGTCGATCATGCTTTACGTGTTTGCCTTTCTCTAAAATCGGATTGCGTCATTCTAAGTCCAAGGTTTGCAAACATGAGTGTAGGGACCTAAATGGTCCCTCAACACTTTTTATTGGGTCTCAATGGGGTAAAAGCGGGAACCGGGATTTTGCTTTTATAAGCAACCAGGGAACGGGGTTGTTGCAAAAAAAATGTACGTGAAAACGGGAAAGGATGTCCTGTGTAAAGCGGGAACCACTGAAAATTTATCCCATGAGTTTGAAAAGGTGGCTTCTTTTAAAAGTTTTTTTGTAAAATATTTTCCCGCCCGTGAAACGGGAAAGTTTAGAAAAATTGCAGGGATTTCGGGAAAGGGACCTCTCATTGACAACCCCTTTTTATGAGATAATTTAATCGACTAATCAATTAGTATTATGACTTGAATGCCCCTCATAGACCGGACATAAACTGGTCCTCCGTTCCACAATGCTACGCTCGTTAGTGTAGCCAGCGTAACACAACAGGAACCCAGTTTAAGACCTGACATTACAATATGATCACCCGAAGACGCGCAAAGCTCAAATATTTTCGAAATGACCGTATTTGAATTATCTCAAAACAGTTTTATGATTTGATTAATCAAATCAGTCTTGCCTACAAATGTAAATACTTTGTAGAAATTTGACTAAGTTTAAATGATATTTTAAGCATAAAGCAATTTGTAAAGCAATATAATTCCAATTGCATTTGCAGCGTCCAATTTCATTGGTCAACGTCGCGAAAAACAACGAAGTTATTAGACTGACGAGCCTGTCTCAAATCCGCCGAATCTTACGGATATAGAGACAGATATAGACAACCGTCCGAAAAACAACAGTATCATTTCATTTCATTGGCTTGCATACAAAACACTTTTTGATTGGTTATTCTTTATTTAAAAATAATTCATTGAGGAAATCCCTTCAATACTTCCGGTCGTATCCAAGGTAAACAACTTGCATTATCGGAATTGAAAGGAGTTATAGAAAGTTAAAAAGTAGCAACTAAGATTAAAAATATTTTGTAACAAATTAGTTTCTTCGAATCGTATCACTATTTTTGTTTTGTTTGAAATTGACGGTCTTGTTTATTTTTGACATTGTGACGTCATACAGTGGAATTTCCACTTTTTCGATTTGTCTTCATCTGTCCCTTGAGCGTAATATAGCAAAGCGTAGTGAGCCAGGGGGCAGCACTAGTCAGTCTACGAAGTTATTTTCTCGATAAACGCTTCTTGCCCATTAATACGCTCCGAGGAAAATAGTGCAGTGTATGGTGACGTCAAATTCAGTAAAAGCGTTGTTTTTATATCAAACGATTGGAATTATAAGAAATAAAAGTAATTTTGGAGGAGTTTATGGATGTGTAAACGCGGCCTTTCACTCACAAACTTTACATAAAGTCCTTCGGACTTTATTTAGTTTATGAGTGAGTCGGCCGCGTAAACACATCCATAAACTCCTCCAAAATGACTTTTATTCCTATAGTAAAGCATTGCTAATGAAATCCAGCATATGTATCCAATGTCGTAAATGAGGATATCACCAGAAAGAGTAATTAAAATTGCTCTGAAATGGACACCACCAGGAAAAGGAGAGGGAGAGACAACGGACAACTTGGAGAAGGACAGTAACATCTAAGCTCGGAGAATGAGATACTCATGGGTGGTAGGCCCAATAAATTGTAAAGGATAGAATCAAGGGGCATGCACTTGATGCAACTTTAATGTCCCACTGGGAATAAGGATAAATTGTCGATGTCGCAAATAAAAACGGACATTTTCAGCTAGAATCACGTCTTATGATTGACATTACCAATTCTGACTTTATCCTGGTTTGACCCTCTTCACAGTGTGTCGAGTGCTGTATACAGAGCAGGACATGCTTACCCTTCCGGAGCACCTGATGTCACTCTGTTTTTGAGAGTTCATACTGTTAGTGCTTTGGTTTTAGTGTTGTATTTTTAATGTTTGTGTGTTTTGTTGGTGTGCAGTGTCTTTGGTCTACCGTCTTCTGGTGTTCTTGTTTTTGTCTTGTCTCTGGACTTTGATATATGTAAACGTGTTCTTTGTAAGAAAATAAAATCTAAACAAAATTTAAAATGGTATTTGGTGAAAATAACACACCCTCGTAAAACTGAGAAATCATTTTGACTGTTCCGTGGTTCTTTCGACATCTTTCAAAGATAGCTTGGGTTTCTGGAATAAAAAAGAATATGATTATGTACACTATATGTTAATTAAGGGGTGTCATTTCGTTTAAATTTGTTTCAAAGCAACGACAATAGAATACCGAAGGGACAGGGCATATGTAGATTGCACAAAAAACTCTGACCACTGACTTCATTTTCCTGCTTTATTTTCTAGTTTCCTGTTAGAATTGAAAAGTGTATAACCCCTACGACTTGAGTCCATAGTACACCCAAAATTTGAGATGAAGTTCAGAGTCCATTTTCTATTTTTTCAATTTGTTTTTGACATTTGAAGTACAAGTCCAAAATGCTGTGACTTTCGAGTCCTTGGAGTCCATGGACTCAAGTGGTAAAGTCCAAAGTTCGCCGAAAATAAGACCAAAGTCCAGAGTCCAAAAAGGGGGTTATACCCTCATTTATTGAAAACTAAGGAGTATCTCCCTCATGCAAAGCTCTGTCCTTAGCCGATTTTGGCTTTAAATTTAGATCACTTTGGTTATTTGTTCTCTATCAGTTTTTAAACATCTTTGAGTTTATGGTCTTCCAAACGTTTAGATTTTATCTGCACTGATGAGACAAAAGTTGTCGAAATGCGCATATGCAGAAAGTAAATTCACAGTGACTTCGGTATTTAGTTATAGTTAATACTAGTACACGTACATTGTTGTTTTTAAGTTTATATACTTTTGTTTGTGTTTTGCTGTCACATTTTGTATGTTCTTAATTAATATAAGACTCTTGTAACATGTGTTAATAACTTTTGTCAAATAAAATAATATTAAACTAAACTACACAAATCCTGGGACTAATATAACATGTTATATTAGTCCCAGACAAATCAAAGTCCAGAAACAAGGCAAAAATGAGAACATCATCAAAGACACGACACACTCACAAAACACACGGACCTCAAAAATTTAACTCTCATACTTCTCCGTTTCACTGAAGGATTCGTCAATTAATATTGGTAATCAGACATTGACCTCATGGCATACTAGTTTGCTTTTCGCCTTTAAAAGGCTTCAATAGAATTCAACATAGGCGTTGCAATCGTGAAATTGCCAGGAATTATTTTGAAAAGGTAACTTACAGTTTTTGCAAATTCCCCATACAAAATATTTTTTGTTTATGACCTATGGTCAGAATTTTGTATAATCCAATTTTAATGTCTTTTCAAACAGTTTCAAATGTTATGATATCCATTTATCGAAAATTTGTATGAATTTCCTTTGATCTACAGAGACTGATATTGTCAGTATCACCGAACTGGACACTATCACGAAAATATCGGTCACTGTTAAGGCGTCACGAGCGGGTTGCTATGCTGACTTCATGTTTTTGTACTATTTGTCGTGCTCATACGCGTAATACGTTGAATGAAGAATGCATACAAATTATTGCAAAAAACATTTGATTAATAGTGCTAGAGTAGAAATTTCAGCTTATTGCAAGTTATTATAGAGTTTTATTTGTTATTTTGTGAATTACCGATAAAAGAAATATAGGACATTTTGTTTTTGATACGGACTTTATCACGGCGTAACGCATCAAGCTCGCCCTAACGGGCTCACTTGATACTGGCCGTGATAAAGTCCGTATCAAAAACAAAATGTCCTATATTCCATATTTATCGTACGAATTATTTTTAGTCAGCTTGCATACTACATGTATTTCTTTCGAGAATGTATTGCCTATTGTGTAGACAAGCCAAACTATTAACAAAAAACAAAAAATATATAAAAAATAAATGAAAACAATAAATAAATTAATTAAAGAGATGTAAAAAATAAACAAAAATCTAGAAACAATAACGACAGAAACAAAATTGATGGTAGTAGTATTTTATAATTATGGTACTTTAGTGCTAGATCGTTAATTTCTATCTTATTAATCACATTAAATCAATATTTTCAATATATCTCCTTTCCATGCAAGTGATTTTTCTCATGATTAATATCTTCAAAGCAAAAGTTTACATCTCCAGATGCAAATACATGTAGTGTCATAACCATATCTACAGATATGTGCAATAAATATATGATACTGGTTTCTGATGTGCTAGTTTATAATTTATTTCCAACGAGTGATGCCCAGCACTTTAATCGGTTTTCAGGGGCTCCTTCTACAGAGTTGCCGGGTGCGTCCTCATGTGGTGGATAAGGGAATGTCATATTTATGCGGTGTAGCCAGGTCATAATTTCCTGCCCCTACCCATTCTCTCATTTTCCAATGACGATAAAAAGAAGATGATCAAGATGTCCCTTCCACCTGTAATATTTTTTTTCTTTTACATAAAATTTTTGGAATCGGCTTGTTCTCGTCCAAATATTGCTTACGGGGGCAAAAAACTCTAACGAAACAATCAATCCAACGTATGCTGACCAAGATCACTACTTCACAGTCACAGCGCTTCTGTGCTTTGGTTCAGTATCCTATCCACTTGTTTAAACCTAGGATCCAGCCTTTGAAAAAAGAGGGGTCAAGGAAGTACCAGAGAAAGGGAAGGTCAGGGATATTAGTTCCATTTTGTCAATTTGTCGAAATACCGTTCGAAATTTAAATATTTTTTCTCTAAAGGAGGATCTTCTAATCCCCAGAACCCCTTAGCTGTTGAATCCGTGTTTATATACGAACCTCTGACACTCTGCCACATAACGACGGACTGATAAACAGCTAGACATAAAACAGCAAGTATCACCACAATGGCAAAGAGGTCTTTCCATACTATCCCATCATCAAAGTTGCCAAACTGTAAAAAAAATTCGGGATTTAGTATAGGTATTGTGCGAATATCACTAAAGGGGTATAGGACCCAAAACTTATGATCTCTCACTAATAAAGTTTCCTCATAAACAACAACAGTTTACAATAATATATAATCACAAAGAGAATGCATAAATACAATATGTCTGTCCTTATTTAGCTGATTATGGGTTTTCTATGTATATCTGTGTAGATACTATTGGTAATTTGTTATCTTATCAGCTGTTACACGTACTTGGTTTATGGATTTCGATATGTTTAGATTTGATCTGCACTGAAGAGACATAAGTTGCCTAAACGAACATATGTAGAGACTAAAGCACTCTTTATGTACATATGTAGAGACTAAAACACTCTTTATGTACATATGTAGAGACTAAAGCACTTTTTATGAACATATGTAGAGACTAAAGCACTCTTTATGTACATATGTAGAGACTAAAGCACTTTTTATGAACATATGTAGAGACTAAAGCACTTTTTATGAACATATGTAGAGACTAAAGCACTCTTTGACCCATCTTTCGTTTTGTCATATGCTTTTCTCTTCCGAGATAGTGGTGATGGAGTCAGTAGTCTACCTGTATTGGGTTTTATTCGCATGTTTATTATACTATAGGGAAACGGGATAGAGAAAGGGGAGGTTTGGGTACCCATAAACCGCGGTTTAACCGTACCACTGGCTTTCCTGGTGCCGGTACCAAGTCCGGCTATCCCGAGTTCCTATCGTTGATTATGTTTGTCTCTTGTTTTCATTGATTTTCTAGTGCAGCCCACTTCCCGGCCATTGTAGGTGTTTACTGTCATCCTGTTTTTGTAACTAAATTGACAGTAAGTAAAGTGAGAACCGAACCGTCAGTGTAAAACGAATAATCCTAAGACAATTGTAACATCGAAAAAATCAGCGAAAAAAAAAAACACAGAAACAAAGACATACTAGTAACAAGAGTAGGGCACAGAAAAGAAAAATGAACACACAGACACTTACAAAGATACTCAAAACGGACCCAATAAAAACCATGGGTGGGATCATGTATACCGATAGAGTAAACATCTCCTGCTTCTTATAAGATACCCGCTTATAACTTCGGTATTTCTTATTTACAAGTAAAATCGTCCTAAGACATGGTCAAAACGAGAATACAAAAAACAATGAAATTAGGGACCGACCATTTAACTTGAAGGGGGGGGGGGGCTATGGTTTTTTTCTAAAAAAAATATTTTGGATCTGATTTTATGTGAAAAAAATATTTTGGCTGCCCAAAATGATGAAAAAAAATTTCTGAAGGAGGCATTCTGCCCCCAAAAATAATGTTAATTTTGAAAAAAAAATATTTTGTTGATACGCGTGAAAAAAATAAATAATTTGTTTCGCGCTTCGCGCAAAAATTTTCTGTCCAGAAAAATAAAAACATAACCCCCCCCCCCCCCTTCAGGTTAAATGGTCGGTCCCTTAGACAGCTACACAACACAGACATTCAAAACCAAGGCACTCACAGTGTGACCTTCTATGAAACTGAGAGTGACATCAGGTGCCTCAGAGGGGTAAGCATGTCCCGCTCTGCCCGTCACACGATTAGTGAGGAATAAATGTTTTTGAAAGATCTGATTGACAGCTAATTGGTAAATGTCATTTTCTAACCCTAAGATTTAACCAATTAAAATTAGTAAATACACGGGGAGCTCTTTAGTACACTGCATGGCGAATAGCTTTGTGAGAGTTTCAGTGAGGGTAAAAAGCCTAAAGAAGGACAGGGCGAGCTAGACATGAAATTGTTGTATAGAATTTCAAATCCAACTTAATCGATTGTCTATGGCATGTCATTTTTGTGTACACTTAATGATCATCAAGAACTAATTTTCGCGTGGCCGTAAAACATGTAAATTTTGTTTTTTTTATGCATAAGTTTGTATGTTCAATTAACTGAATAAATATACTCAACAAAAAAGTTTAGCAACACATTTTCAACCGTTTTAAATTTTAACAAAAATGATTAAATGCTGATTATTTCTGATCTTTGCTAAAAATAACCGATATTTGCTTTAATTCAACCATAAAATTCTTCATTCTGTCAGATTGGGTGTACAAGATATCCATTTCAAGTTAGGTCCGAAAATTAACATGGACTTTTTTCCCATCGGCGTTTTCATCTTTTGCAAAAAAATGCAAATATAACTTCTTGATCACCGTTACATAACCAGTTCTGGTAATCAAAACATTTTGTTGGTTTTCGTTGCATAAAAATTAAAAATCTGGCATTTTTTGCATATCCCCCCTTTTTCAATGTTTTTCTTTTTTTGGTCGAGTTAGCTTAAAATTAATGCAATATTCAGAATTTATGGACAGACGTAATGCTAATGATTAGTCGAACTCAAATTCAGCTCAGAAACGTAGAATTGAATTCAATAATTGAGATTTGGTAACCTGAAAAATAGACCCTTTTTATTCACACGAGACCCTTTTTATTCACACGAATTGTTGCTTAACTGTTTGTGTTCAGTATATATTTAAAGACAGGGTCAATATAGTAAATGTACACCAATATAAACATAATAATGGACGTCTCACCCGCTGTTTCAGGGATGCATTGTAATTTGCTATCTAGACCATGCGCCGTGTTAAGCTGTCAACTATAAATGCACAAAGACATAAAACAACTCAGGGTCTCCTCAAACTAAAAGGCTTCCACCCGAGGTTTTCACCTTTTAACCATGTGGCTTTTTGACACAGATAAAATAATAAGGGACCGACTATTTAACCTGAAGGGGGGTATGGGTTTTTTTTCTGGACAGAATTTTTTTTTCTTTTTTACACGTGTATCAACAAAATATATTTTTTTTTCAAAATTAACATCATTATAAGTTATCATGCACTGAACCAACTAATATGATTATTTAGATAGTGTCGAAAATCGTTGAACGGCAAGCGACCTTCAGGTCGCGCCGTTCAACCATTTTCGACACTATCTAAATAATCATATTAGTTGGTTCAATGCATGATAACATTTTTGTGCGGTTATGCAAACCTGTTTGTGTTTAAGTAAAAAACGATAATTACAAAATGACCTACATTAAACTACACGATTATACACATAAACGCTATGTCGACTGACCGCGTACTCTGGACAATACATAGCCGAATGATGTATTGATTTTTCATGTTGTATAAAGTTTACATGGCGTTTTCGTAATACATGGAGCGAAAACCTTTGAAAAAATATTTCATATAATTTACATGTTATTCCAAGTACAGATGTATTTCACATTTTAATTTTTTACTGTAAATATCAGGCTGAAATTAGTTTTACATTACCTGGAAGTAAACAATGTTAAACTTTAATTACGATATGACCATGCTTACTGCATGTTTGTGGATTTTGTCCTTATGTACAATTCTTATATGTACGCTTTTGAATGACTTTGGTCTACATGTAGGATCATGATTATTGATTGTCATGTGTAGGGCGGACATGGTTATTTAGCAGGTGGTTAATCAGCCAATAGAATCCAAGTTTACATCCGCATAACCGCACAATTTTTTTTGGCAGAAAGCCTCCTTCAGAAATTTTTTTTTCATTATTATGGCAGCCAAAATATTTTTTTTCACATAAAATCGGCTCCAAAAATATTTTTTTTAGAAAAAAACCATAGCCCCCCCCCCCCCTTCAAGTTAAATGGTTGGTCCCTAGTTGTTAAATTTGACTTACTTTGTAATCTACATACTCTAAATATGCTGGATCCGCGGAGTTCTGTGAAAAAGTTCTGAAATGAAAATGGGAAAAACGAAATAAAAAATAATTTCAATTACACAGAAAACGCTCAGAATCGGTCTTGCGTTGGGCGCGGACCATTTGATTTTCAGGCGGGGACTGGGACTTTCATCCATGAAGGAATTTCAGGCACGCTTTGCGAATCAGATTATTTTTCCCATATACATATACACTATGCTAGGGAAGATTGTTGAGAAAGGCTTTTTTCTATTGGATAGTATGATAGCGTATTTGTTAATTCAACCAGTGTGCTGGTCAGAGATTTTTTTACCAATGAAATTCTTAGTCCATGAGTCCATATGCTTTATGTGATATGTTATATTTACAGAACAAGTGTGTATCTGTATCAGATTTACAATGAAGGGGCGTGGAAATTATCGAGTCCGTCACAAAACCATTCCACAAATCATAATTATAGAACACCAATCCCTGAATCTATTAAACACTAATTGCAACCCAATAAATACGTTACTGACTTTGAAAATTTATAAACGTAACTACGCGTTACGCATGATATTGGTGTTACTAAACGGCGTTGACGCGCACGTCTACTGCACTGTAACAAGATAAAGTCAACTCATTTTGTTTTTGAAAGGAAGATGATGTAATTTCATTAACACAGAAATTGGCTATACAACTTCAGCATCCTCTATGGATGTGCGCACGATTTTTTTAATAAGCTATGATTGTTGCCGATTGTCTCCTCGGTGCATTGGTAATTTCTACAATTTGACACACCAACTTAAGCACACGCGTTTTAGCTGGAACAAACAATTTCCACAATGAACTGCTTACGAATTTTTAGTTTGAAAGCATTAGTTACATCTTTTCGCGAGATTTTCAATTCGTGCGCACAAGTTTTTAACTTTCCTCCAAAATTTGCTACATTTAACTCAAGAGTAACTAACATGTGCGCACAAGCTTCTAACATGTTCACACGAGTTACAATTACAAAAATATATGCACAAGTTATTATTAGTTGAATATGTTTGAAGAGTGAACGAATTGAAAAAGGGGGAGGGGTCTGTGAGATAGCACTTGCCAAAAAAAAATAAATAAATCAATAAAAATAAAAAGATATATAAAAAAAATCGCTCTCTTTTTTTTAATTAATTATGTGAATGGAAAGATAATCATTTTTGCGGTTTGGGGATGTAAGAGTTAACAAAAGTTGATTTGAGAATTAGTATCAATTATTACGCCCGTATTCATAATACTACTATATCGTTCGGACTTTAGTGGAAATCTTCGGTGGACTGCTACCGTCAAGAATTGTAAGAATGTACCATATTCACTGGGACCTAGGTGCAATGCGAGAATGTCCTCATTTTAATGTCAAAGGCATTTAATTTGTATTAGATGTGATATAATTTAGTGCCTTATTTCAAGTTCAAACAAAATGCCAATGTCAGGAATAAACAAATTCTTGCCTCGCATCTAGGTCCAAGGGTGATGGGGGTACTCCAAAGTTATTTCTTACACATAGGCTCGAACTATATTTTATGGGGGGTCAAAATGTTTGATTTTGATATTTTTGGGGCTTCAAATGTGTTCAGGTATTTTTTGAGGTGTAAAAAAAATCAGTAATTTGGGGTTGTAAAAATATGCATTATTTCAGGGCATCAAACACAGGAGTGATGAAACTTTATATCATTTTATTCTTATTTTCGGAAAATTCTCTGGTCCGTTTTTTTATAGGAGTAAAAAATTCATGGTATTTTTTTGGGTTGCATTTTACTGCCAGGTTTTTTTTTTATTTATTTATTTTTTGGTGCATTTTACCACTAGGTATTTTTGGGGGTATGATTTGAAAAATCGTATTTTTGGGGGAGTTATAAAATTTTTCCCGAGCCTATGTTGCGATAAGATTTGAGAGTAACCTTCCTGGCCTAGGTCCTTGTAAAATTGATTCAAGTTTATCATTTACAGTGTATTTTGTGCTAACTTTCATTCTATCAATATGACAAAAGAGTATGATGTTCTTTTTAGGTAAAACCGAGTACATGTAAACTTTGATTTTTAAATCCTGGGCCAGTACAAAAGTTAGGGCAGACTTAAATACGGGTGTTGGATAGCTACATTATCATATATAAGAGGAAGAGGAAAAACGTTAAAAACGTAAAGGTGGACACTTTTATTAGCGTTTTTCTTTTTTCTTTTTTTTAACTACAACATAGAAGTGTGGCAAGAAGAAGATATCTCCATATTTTTAGAGTCCTCTATTCATTCTCAGTTATATGCCAGTAATGTATAAAAAGACAAGCGGCCAAGATATATTCAAGACAGAAAATCGCGATTGACGATGTATGGCGGATTATGAATTCAGGGTGCATGAATAAAAATTTGGTTGGATGGGCAAAGTAAAAGAGGGAATGAAATTGAATAAGTTCGGGTGACTTAAAATAAAAAGATAGCTTAAACTGTTTTTTGGATACGGTCGAAAGTTTATTAAACATACTCTGAAAATTTTAGTAATCATCAATACGTCACCCCATCAATATTTTGACCTTTTTAATATAGTATATATATAGGGAGAAAATAAAATTTTAACACTTTTGATAAGTATAGAACGATAGATTTTGATGAAAATGTTTGACAAAATATGTAAACAATTCACTTATTTATCATTATCATTAATGTTTAAGTTCTGAAAAATTTGGCTTTAAACTATTCATGAATGTACAATAAACTAGATTGGACACATATGTCTCAGCCAGTTTTCCGTCTTTCTTTCCTTTATATAACATTCAAACGACAAAACTGATTAATATCACAATCTTTGCATGTTGTACTGTGCGCTTGCAAAAAATGGCAAAGAATCGCGGAAATTTGAATGATTGCGGGTCAGTCTATTCAGTAAAACACGAATTCAGTGTAACGCGGGACAGCCTAAAACATTAAAACATTGAAAATATTAGGACCATTAGAAAATATTTGATATAATCGAATTCTATGTAAAGCAAGCTTTCGATTGATGTGAAATAATGGCATGGAAAAAATTTCTGAAGTGGTACATGCATGTATCATAAAGAAGCTTACTAAGGCGGTTACTTGAAATTATTATATAGATTGCGGTGAAAGATTGAAATTTCTCCTGTTCAGCATAAATCATATGATTTAAATGAAAAATGTCCTATCATGTTTAAATAGAAAACAATACTCACTTTGGTGTATCTCTAGGGTCATTTACTAATAATGGTTTCGAAAAAAATAGCACAATAGTGTTTGCCAACAATATCCAGCCTGCCATGCTGGCGCCAACTTTGTTGGCATGACCCGTCTCTACGACGTAACGTCATAATAACAAAGAACTTCCGTCTTATGTTCCACGGACGTCGTTTTGTCAACCAAAGAAAGAACATAAAATTTTCATAGAAACCATTCAAATGGATAAAAAAAACCACGCTTTGGAAAATATCATGTTGCGTAATGATCTTTTTGTTGGGATTACAAGAATTTTAGTCAAATAATACCCTTGTAACAGAAAGTCGGAATTTCATCAGCTTTCGGTTTTTTCTACCCGTATACATGGATATTGTATCGTCCTGTACAGAAATACTGCAAGTTGATACAATCGCAGTGGCTACAAGATAAACTCAAGACACAGGTGTATTAGAGGACAAACACATATCTAAAGTGAAAGACAGTGTTCGTGGAACACGGATGCCCCCGCCAGATAAATATCGGCAAACGGGAAGTAGTTGAATGGGAGACACGGTACAACTCATCACACACCAGAAATTCAGACCAAATAAAAAAGCTGAAAAATCCTTGACGAAAATTTCAATATATGGCTATAATGGGAAAAATTAAAGTTATCGTCAAACTGGAAGTAGATGAGTGTCAGGCTTGAAAAAGGAAGACCGGTGCAGTTCATCATACCAAAGCTTCAGACCAAATATCAAATCATTATTGCAAACACAAGCTGAGAAATCCTTGAACATACGTAAGTACGGACGGACAAGTGTAAAACCTAATGCCTCAGTTCCCTAACGGCGGGGCGTAACAGATGCACATGTTGAATTTGCATGCGCCAGTGATTGTAGGACAAGACATTAATCAATTTCTGACTTAGATTTTCTACATTATCATACTTTCAAATTTTGCCATTATATTTTACAATTTCAAATTGTTATTCTGACCACTTGTTTATAATGCCCATATCTCATGATGTTATTATGCCAAGTTTTTCTCTTATACAAGTAACACTGGGAGAGCCCTGTGGCTGTTCATACGTTGTGATTGTTTTCTAGTGGTCTTTTTGTGGGGGGATGAATGACAGCAGTTGTAAGAACACTTGTCCAGTTAATTAAATGTTTGTTCACGGCTCTGCACCAATGGGGGTAAAAAAAGACATGGGTGTAGCATAACTCGACATGTATCAATGAATTCCATTCAAACAGGTGGTATGGGCCGTCTTGAACTTGCAATGACGTATATCCAAAACTCATTGTTGAAGCCCTAATGGTGACTTCAAGATGAAAAACAACAATAAAAGCGTTGTTTCATTGGCTCTACCATATATTTATAAACTTTGTCTTATGTCCATTTACTCCACATCCTTTTATTGTTTTTTGAACTAAGATGCGGAGTTCCTGAAGTTTTTACTTTGTCCATCCCTTACTTCTTCAACAATTTTTTTTTTCCGTTGGCATTGGAAATTTGATCTGACGTTTCACGCATGCAAACTATTTCAGATTTGTCATGCTACTACTTCTAGATAGTGCTGATGCTAATTGTTGAAACTTTGAATTTTCATTACCCTCGCAACGAAGTTGGAATTCTCCTTGTTCTTTTTATACTCCGCTTTAACGGGTTGTTTAAAGTTGTTATACCGTTTGTTCGTCCGTCCGCCATAGGGTACCTACTTTGTGGGCAAACCCCCTCCTGGACTACTTGAAATTCACTGACACTTTAACAGAATGTTCAGCACATATTGCCATTGTGCACCAGCTATTTGAAAATTTGAATCGATTTTTTTTTCTGGAATTCAACGGGGGAGCGGGGGTATGATTTTAGTGAACTTTGTTCACATTAATCTAGTTTTTAATTTGCGGTCATCTTCTTATCTGTACGGAAGTGACAGTAATATTCCATTTCATTTCACTTTTTATAAAATTTCAATTTTGTAGGACCGCAAGTGGGAAGGT
The DNA here is from genome assembly GCA_002080025.1 of Modiolus philippinarum. Lineage (NCBI taxonomy): Eukaryota > Metazoa > Mollusca > Bivalvia > Mytilida > Modiolidae > Modiolus > Modiolus philippinarum. The sequence goes on along the minus strand of MJUU01058762.1, from coordinate 12,652 downwards.
CTGAAAAAAGAAGATTGAATGGAAAGATGGGAAAATAAAATTGGAATAAAATGTGAAAAGATGAGAACTCATAAGGAAGGGGCTGTTACCCAAAATATTTTTTAACCCAGCCTAATATTGGATGGTCATATACAATTTTTTTCATTGTATTTGCAGTTCCAAAAATATGATTAAAGGTTTGAAACATATTTTTTTACTATGTTTGTTACGGATGTATATTGAGGTAAATTAAAGAATGATAGCAGAAAAATCCTTCAAAAAAAAAAGACGTCTAGCCCGGTTATTTCTCGTCTTGTCATTTTTCAAACCTATGCAAACATTGAAATAAGTGGTCATCTTTGACACAATCAAGAAATCGAAACTTTAATGGTGTTTATTTAAAGAATATATGGTCGACTGTTATATCCCTATGGTAGGTCAGTGCTGACCCCAAATCCGATTGCATCTGGAAACTTGCTTAAAACTAGGGATATCTCCCTCTTGCAAAGCTCTGTCCCTAGCTTTTTCATTTATTTATTTTATTTTATTTTTTTATTTTGCTATCAATTTAGATCTTTTTGATTATTTGTGCTCTATCAGATTTTACAAAATTTGATTGATGGTTTTCCAAATATTTCGATTTGATCTGCACCGAAGAGACATAAGTTGTCGTAATGGCCAAAATGTAGAAACTAAATTTTCAGTAATTCGATATTTTTTATTTAAAAAAAGTTTCTTGTCACTTTGAAAGTGAAGAGGGGAAGAAGTATAGGACGTGCGGCGTTTTTCAGTTTTTTGTATTAGAAATCCTCAAATCAAACAACTTGGATTTTCCAAGTAATTTGTAGGACTTGCAAGAGAAGAGAAAGGGGAGGTTTGTATTCCATTAAACCGGGTTAACCCTACAGCTGGCTTTTGCTAGTGTCGATACTAAGTCCGGCTGTTACGAGTTACTATATATGTTTACGTTTGTCTTTTGTCTTGTTTATGTTTAACCTGTGTAGTTCCCTTGCGATCAGACGGTAATTGTAATTTTCAGCCGGCATTGTTCTAGTGAGATGTTTCCCGCTATCCATTTACAAACCTTATTTCAGAGATTGTCGAAATGTCCGTCTGTAAACTGACCTGACTGCAATGTTGAATTTTGTACTATTAAACAGAGATACAAAAAGTGAAACCTTAGAATTATCGGATTAAAACATGCAGTACATACAGTGACTTTGTGGAAAGAGCAAAAGCATTGTCACAAAAACTGCTGAGTCAGGGATATGTTCAGCCGTTGTTACTTTCGTCCCTTCAGAAATTCTATGGCCGTCACCACGACATCATAGATAGATATGAAATGTCAGTGTCACAAATGAAAACTGACATTTTCAGCTAGATTCGCGTCTTCCCGGATTTGACACTACCGGTTTTGACTTTACACTGGATTGACCCACTGACCCACTGACAGTGTGACGGGTGTTGTATACAGAGCAGGACATGCTTACCCTTCCAAGCACCTGATGTCACTCTGTTTCTTGAGAGTTCACACTGTTAGTGCTTTAGTTTTTTGTGTTGTGTATGTAATGTTCGTGTGTTTTGTGGGCATGTGGTGTCTTTGGTCCTCCGTCTTCTGGTGTTCTTTCTTTTGCCTTGTCTCTGGACTTTGATTTGTGTAATCTTGTTCCTTCGGTATTCTACTGCCGTTGCTATAAAATATAGAAACCTCGACGCCAATTACCGACAAATAAATAACGAAAAGATATAGAGTAAATGCGCATGAGAAAAAGTTTCCACAAATACATGGTAGAACAAAATAATGGAACAACACTTTTATTGTTATTATTCATCTTCAAGTCACCATGAGGCCTTCTACAATGAGCTTTTCTCATGCCTCAAGTATACTTCATAAGTGTTTTAAATATATTTAATGATACAGCATAAATGGCTTGCATTTCTTCATTTCTAGGAGTACTCGTTTTTTTTGGTTTTTTTTTTTTTAATATTTCGCATACCACATTCCTTAAAGTTAATCACAAATAAATCATACTCCTATAATAATGAAGGGCAAATAACTAATATCCGTACTACCTCAACAAGCCTAGGCAGTTTCAAAGAAAAGTGCACGGAAAAAGAGGAACTGAAAGTTATATCGGGAGAGAAGCTGAAACCTCTTATAATTTATTCTGAGATCTGTAAAAAGTTTTCCCGGCTGTTCGTTTCATCAAATGAAATTCCTGCCAAGACCTCTTCAGAAATATTTTGGAGGTTTCCATAGTTTTCCCGGCTGTGAAGCAATTGAAAATCGAGAAAAAAGATGTTCGTTTCATCAAATGAAATTCCTGCCAAGACCTCTTCAGAAATATTTTGGAGGTTTCCATTGTTATTTTGTAACAGCTTTGAGCAATTACAACAATGCATCTCTCGCATGTTTTTTATTCAGGTTAATGCTGTTCATCTGTATGGTGTTTTCTTTTTTTGCACTTTGATTTTGTGTAGTCTGCTTTATGTTTTCTATTTTTTTTTCATTTTTTTCGGCTCTCTCTTAGTTATTTCAATGCTGATTCGACTTATTCAGTTGGTCATCTCTCTTCTCTGGTAGGTGCATATCAAACATTCACATAATAGTAATGCCCAAATCATACTGTATCACACAAATGAAGGAGGACGTCTTTCAATGGATCCTGAGTTATTACTGGATTTTGACATTACTTCAGACTTTCCCTTTACAGTGTGACGGGTTCCACATGTGTGGAGCAGGTAATGCTAACCCTTCTGCAGTACCAGATGACACGCCTATTTTTTAGGACATCACATGGTTGGTTCTTTATTTTTGTGGCGTTTGTATTATCTTTTTTTGTGTCGTCCTCGTCATTTGTGTTGCCTCCATGTGTGTGATCCTCATATTTCCATTTATTCTGGATTCGTGATTTTTTTTGGTTGTTGCTTCTTGTATTCATTTGGAATTTTTGATAATATTTTTACATGTCTGTGTTTTTGGGTCTTTTTATTGTTGGCCGTCTTGCTTGTTAAATAGTAATTACATAAATTTGCTAATTTTATTATGTACAATATACAATGTACATTCATATTATATTCAACTTTAAAACGGATGAAAGTTCCTTTTCCCAGTCTTCATGTTTCTGAAAAATAAAAAGGGAACATTTATTCAAAGTAAAAAAACATGACGTTTAATAAACAATCCTGCAAATAAATATTGCAAAATAACAGAAGATATCAGATTAATAAAGAAAAGATAACAGGAAACACTAACAATGGCCGAAAATTATAATCATATGCCGCAATCTACCCAGTGGTGGATCCAGACTTTCTGCTATGGTGGGCTCGACCCATTATTTTTCCATAAGTGGGGGCCTGGAATCCAATTGTGCGAAAAAACTAGGAATTTTGAAAATACTTCTCATCCTAAAAGGGGGTCACCTTGTACCATCACCCCCACCCCGTCCCCTTGATCGGCCTCTGCTACCAGGGAACTGCATCAGAAAAATAATCAAAATACAAACGTAGACAACGAAAGGAGCTCATAATTATTCTGATTTCACTAAATATATGGCATATATGGGGGACCTTATTTCTACCATTACATAAATTATTCCAGGACCAACTTTTCGGAAAGGACTAGTTTAGTGTGCTTAACTCCTGTAATTGTTTTTATTCACTGTTGGTTAAAGAATAATTCTTAAATAGTTATTTTCGCCCCTTCTAATCATATGCAAAGTGTAAAAGAGTCGGAGCACAAAGATTGGTCGCTTCGTAACAAGTAAATGTCAAAAGACTATCATCAGTATTTGTGTTACCGCTGATAGTCTTTTAAAACTATTTCATCAGCTTTTGATTGTCAATTTAAGGACAAGTAGGACCAAGATTAAATAAAAACAAGATACTGTCTACGTCATTACTTTGACTAATATATTTACTTTTCAAGTGAAACTGACAACCAACACTTGTTAAAAGCGATGTTGAAGGAATAAACAGTTTGGTATACTTCTATATGTTTGCTAAATCAAGAGAAAAAAACTTACTAAAAAAATTCTGCAACACTTTTACATCTCTTCTTACTTCCTCAAGTGACAATTCATCTTCATGCACGTGCTCTTCAATTTTTCTCAGTTCCCTATCTGAAAAAAAATGAAACACTGAACCTTTTTCCCATTTGTTGTCGAGGTTGCATGTTTGATTTCTATGGTCTTAATTGTTCGATATTTTGTTTATCATGTCTCCTTTTATATCATATTATGTATGCATTCTACTGTATTTTGGATTGAGATGAAATGTAACGCGTTTATAGACCAACTAATTGAAACTGAACGTTTTAAAGATTTCAAATCAACTACAGGTTTTTCTATAGAAAGAACTAAGCTCACTAACTGTCAAATTTGGTCCTACAAAAGGACTTTATTGTTGTACATCTGGAGTATAGAAAAGAAGCAGGTTTGCTTATAGCCTATATTTTGTGCTGGACTAATAAATGACTTCACAAAAATGACTGAAATTCTTAGAATTGCAGTTTTCATGGATTTCAGGTTGCCTTGAGGACAAGTTTTGCTGAAAATAACAGGGTTGCCAATCCTCGGCAAAAATATGTTTGCTGACTATCCATATGCTATAGATTTACACAGGAAAATGTGGGCTAATAATGGCTCCAGTGCTATTTTTATCAAAAATTGTCAAAAAGTGGTCAACAATATTTCAATCGATTTGGTATTTCATATACTCAGTTCTCCTATCAAACAATAGTGCCGGACTCTGTTGTTTTTCCTTGCAGATATTAAGATAGTAATCAAGCACTGTCAAGAGGCAACGCGCCATGTGGTAATGATCGAATGCTTTTTGAATAGTACGTCATATTGTTTTGCAGTAATTAAGGTAGTTCAAGCCTAATAAAAATATCAGACAGAATTTTTTATTTTAGGATATTTTGTACGTCTTAGTCCATTTGTTAAAAAAATAAAATAGAAATGATATGTCACCGATGTTCCTGTTATCGGGCTTTGAAAATTAGGTCAAATTCAGTATTTTTAGCGATATTTACGAAGAATATATAGGAAAATTGAGAACTTGCTTATTGTTAATCTTTCATATGAAATAAATATAGATTGCACCACAAGATCCCGTTCATTACCATATTTTATCCACTAGATATAGTTAAATTTTAAAATTTTAATTGCGAGGCTTGCCGAGCATTTTAAAATTTTTAAATTTAACTATCGAGAGTGGATAAAATATGGTAATAATCGGGATAAAGTGGTGTAATCTTTTTCTCTAATGATCAATGATAAAAACCGAGAATTGTATTCCGAATAGATTTGGCGGGAAATAGCACGGGGCTTTATTCAACATACATAAATTACGTTGAATAAAGAAAATTTATCTAACTGATCAAAACCGGTTTAAACGTGAAATATCACTAGAGAAATATCAGACTGACAGATTTTTAAAATTTTTTTGACATTTCAGAGTTATACACTTTAAAAGCTGTATGCTGAGCTTAAAAAAAAGATATGTCAGATATTTTATACAATTTACGAAGCAGACAATATTTACGGGAAAATAGAGCTATTCGCGGGAAAGTGCATGACGTCACAATGAAAAATCCAAATAAGGAATATTGCGGCTTGAAAATCAAGTCAATTCCGCGTCCGACTTGTGTTTCGCAAATGCGCGGAAAGGGTATGGAGTAAATGCACATGGGAAAAATATCTTTAAATACATGGTATAATCAAGCAATAGAGCAAAGTTTGATTCTGAAAAATGTAAAGCTATCCAACTTTTCGTGAATAAAGGTTCATAATATATGTTTACCGATAAATCCTTTAGCCGTACATAGCTGTGCTTTGACCTTTTCACCAATCACTGGTGTACCATCAATAGTTATATTCAGACGCCTTATCCATGAATATTCAGCTTCCCATTTTTCTTTAAGGCAAGTTAACTCATCTTTTGTCCCTTTGTAGTCTCTGTCTTTCTCAAACAACTGTTGTACTCCTTTGAAACTAAGTTTTACATCCTTTAAATTTTTGTCCAGAAATGAAAAGCGTTGTTCAGTTTCTGAAAACGAAAAAAAATATGAGATATGTAATAAATACAGTAGGTTCACCAACCTGGATATTAATTAAGCCACACATTTCATGAAAAAAAATAATGGAATTATTGGTACATTATTACATGTAAGCGAGTATTTTCCAAGAAAAGATAACTAAAATGTTGTATGCCATTTGTTTCACATCAAACTATGATTAAAGTGAGTCGATATAACTATCTCCCATAACTACGAATGTTTTTAATTTTCTGAAAAATTAGTATTCTGTTCAGAAACACAGAGCACATTCATTTACAACCAAAATAATTTGCCAGTCAATAAAGTTATACTAGAAATGTCCGTACACAAAAATAATAGGACTCTAAATGTTCTGGGTAAGTATACTAGTATATGAATAAAGGGCTACGCCGAGCGCAGCATGATACGACCGCAGCATGTCGAATACTGAAATTTGAACATGAGTGCAATTCAAATAAATGAAGACACAGTAAAGAGCTTGATACAGTAATTAAATGGACACAATAAAGAGCTTGAATCAGTTGCAATTTTGGCCCCTTTGACCTCTTGTAGCTCGAAAACGGTAAGAGCAACGCAAAATCCGCTGCCATACTGCTGAAAGCTTACATCAAGAGGAATCCAAAGAAAAAACATCCTATTGAAATCCGATGAAAAATAGAGATTTCACATATTTCGAAAATTTGCAATTTTGGCCCCTTTGACCCCTTGTAGCTCGGAAACGGTAAGAGCAACGCAAAATCCGTTGACATACTACTGAAAGCTTATATCAAGAGGAATTCAAAGAAAAAAATCCCATCGAAATCCGATGGAAAATAAAAATTTCACATATTTCAAAAGTTTGCAATTTTGGCCCCTTTGACCCCTTGTAGCTCGGAAACGGTAAGAGCTACGCAAAATCCGTTGACATACTACTGAAAGCTTATATCAAGAGGAATTCAAAGAAAAAAATCCCATCGAATTCCGATGAAAATTAAAAATTTCAGGTAATCAGCAAATTTGCAATTTTGGCCCCTTTGACCCCTTGTAGCTCGGAAACAGTAAGAGCTACGCAAAATCCGTTGACATACTACTGAAAGCTTATATCAAGAGGAATTCAAAGAAAAAAATCCCATCGAAATCCGATGAAAAATAAAAATTTCAGGTAATCAGCAAATTTGCAATTTTGGCCCCGTTCGGCCCTCATAACTCGGAAAGGAAACAAGTTACCAAAAATATAAAAGTTGAGCGCCATATTAATTTTTCATAAGGAATCTAATGAAAAAAACTGCATCAAAATCGGACAAGAAATGAAAAAAAAATAGATTTTTGAGATTTCCCCATTTGGGCCCCATTTATCTCATTGACGGTACATGTGACATAAAAATCGTTGACATTCTTCGGATTTCAAATTTCCTAAGGATCACACTGAAAGAAACCCCATCAAAATCCGATAAATAATAAATATTCTACAGCCCAATATATGAAAACACCTAATTTGGCCCTTTTTGGCCCTTTTTAAAAAAACGGGCGGGGCCACAATACCCAAAACCAATCCCAACCTTCCTTTTGTGACAAGCAACATTATGTTAAAATTTCATAAGGATTGATCAACTAGAACTGAAGTTATCACACGGAAACGAAGAGTCTACAGACGCCGACGACGCCGGCGGTCGTATAAAAATGAGCCATTTTCCTCAAATTTTATCAAGATTTGCTATCTTCCCCTATTTTCACCAGGTTATTTCGAACAACTCTATAAAAGATTTGGCTTCTGTAATAAAACACATTAGGCTATTTACTAGTGCCTTGCTTATTTGTTTTACTCTACTTAACCTTGCAGGCAGATTTTGAGTGTTAGTGAACGGGTTTCCCTTATGATAATATAAAAATTTTCGATAGTATCATGTTAAAAACAACGGCAGCATAATACCGAACGAACAAAGTTGTATTTACAAAAATCGAAGCCCAAAGACATGGCCAAAAAGAGAACACAACACACCTTGACGTTAGACAGATATAAGGCACAAATTATAAAATAGAAAATCACAACACTCAAAACCAAGGCACTCACAATGTAAACTCCCGTAAAAGCGAGAGTGACATCAGGTTCTCCGGAAGGGTAAGCCTATAAAATAAAAAAAATACAATAAATCAGTTTTATTAAATCATCTGATTGAACAACGGGTTCAGAGGAAAAGCATGATATTTGTTTCAATAATATCGTACCTTCATAAAAGTGTGGGACCTCCTGTACTATTCCGTGGCTGTGTTCACATCTCTTCAAAATAGCCTCCGTTTCTGAAAGTAACAAAAAGGCATAATAATGTTCAGAAAATATACTTTGTACATTTGCAACATTTGTATAATTGTTAAAGTGTTCTTCCACCGAAAATACATTTTATTACTCTGAAATATAAACTTAATCTATTATATAAAGCTATAGCAATTTCCTAAGCAGGTCAGATTTTGAATGAAATTAGTTTTTTTTATTTCATTATGTCATCATTATCACAAGCATTGATAGTTCTTTTTCCCTCTGTATTCTACTGCCGCTGTTCTGTAAAGAGACAACTACTGGATTGATATTTTGGCCCTTGTCTTTTATGTCGTGGATTTTCCCTCTTTCATGTTCTGTCTATATCTTCCTCAATTTGGAGTTATCCTTCCTTTTTATACCCTTTAATTACAGTCGTAAGTTAGAGAAGCCCGGCCAAGCCTGTTAACATGTCACGCTCCAACTTTACAACGCTCGAGTCAGTTCACTTCAAACTTTAAAGATGTTTTTGGCAAGAACTCACTACATTGTATACTCTTTTTTTTTTAATTTATATTGTTCTTTCAACTTTAACTAGTCATACTACATACATACATTCGGTGGCTACATTCTACGTATTTCATTATTTTCAATGAAATGATAAAGAGATAAAGAGTAAACGTACATGGGACAAATCCCTATAAATGAATGGTAATATCAAGCAAAAAGAACAACGCTTTGGTTGTTGTTCTTCATCTTGAACCAACATGATGCCTTCAACAAAGAGCAAACACTCTTACCTCATAGTAAGTTCAAGACGACCCCTAGCAGCTGTTTGAGTGGAATTCACTTGCTAAATGTTGAACAACGCTACATCCATGTATCTTTGGTCATGTATGGGGATCGTCAACTAACATAACGTATCGGGCAAAGTAATCTTACAATCCCTGTCATTCATCTATCTTTTAATTATTTTGTAATTTATTATTTTCCTCTGTTTCTTTTTATGTTTTATTATTTAGTTGCCGCGCGACGAGTTCCAGAAAAAAATATTATATGTTTAGTAATAAATACAGACGTTTTGAATATGTGATACAGTGCATGGAGTTCATTCCGTATTCACACTATGACGTCATACCCTTTATCGCATGGCTTACCCTTTATCACACACCCTTTATCGCATGGCTAGCCCTGTATCATACCCTTTTTGAGAAAAAAATCCAAATTGATTTTTTTTATAAAAAAAATTGAGGGGTAAACATTTTTGGGGGGTAAAAAAAAATTGGGGTTAACAATTTTTTGGGGGTAACAAATTTTGCGGAGAGTAACAAAAATGTGTTTGGGGATAGAATTTTTTGTGAGGATCAGTTAAAAAAAATTAGCAAACCTTTTTCCTTTAGATGGTAGATTTTATTCCAACCACCTCCAGTCCTTTCCGTCCATTTTGAATTACATAGAAAAAAGAAGGGAAACGGGGAATGTGTCAAAGAGACAACGACGCAAAGGGGAGTAATAACAACTCAAAGCCACCATAAGATCTTCAATGAACGGTGAGAAAACCCAACACCCAACGGCAGGTCGGAGTTGGCCCCTGAACAAAGATCAATCAAGTCCAGCGAAATAAACATCATCCTAGACTCCTATAGACATGAAGTAAACTAACTAGAAAAAGGACAAGACACACAAAGGCTTAATGCATTTTCTCTTGCCAATTTTTTACCGTATTTTTGGGATTAAGTAGTCCTCTGTTCAAATATATGATAAACTGTATAATACATGGCAATATCCGTATCACATGCCGTATCATCCCTCGACCAATATCATCCCTCGGGCCACAGGCCCTCGGGCTGATATTGGTAACTCGGGGTGATACCGCATGTGATACGGATTTTGCCATGTATTATTCCCTATATAAACATTCAAAATGGAATAATTATGCGAAGTCATATGTTATAGGACTAAGCTTGAACGTGACTGAAAATTGCCTCGAAATTGACGAATAAAGTTCCATAAATTTCAAGAGTTACCGTATGTTGTAAGCCCCGCTCAAACTTAACAACACTTAATCTCTTTGTTCAATCCATTTCAAACTTCTCAGAGTTATGCGATATGATGGTCTAGGTTTTTCGTTCAAGAGTTTTAGAACTTATTTCGTCAAATTTATAGCATTTTTTCAAGTCAGTTTTCTAACTAGTTCGACGGCGTATTATGCTCTTATGAAGTATCAACATTTTAGGTATCCCTTTCATAATCAAAGCTCCCATGGAGCTGAAACATTAAAGCCCTGAAAATCTACACAAGGCAAAAATTCGTAGTCATATAAAGAACTATTTGTTGGAAAAAATTTTTTTTTATGCTTTATTGGGAAATTAGAGAACTGATTCGATCAACGCAAACAGAAAGAATAATCAAACGACTGCTACATAAATATGTCTAATAAATAATTTCTAATTTATTTTTGTGAAATGCGAGTCAGAATCACAGAAAAATACTCTGAGGAAGAAGTGATTAAAATGACAGAGTTTCTATCTACAATATATTTGTCCAGTTTGGACGACTTTCAACAGATTATCTGAATTTCAATAGGACTAAACTCTTATGTCTAATGAGGCTGAATTCATTGAGGGGCTTCTTCAAATAAAGACTTTAAAATTGGCCCAGTCCTTTAATTTCAGCTTCCGCTATATATAGATGATATTTTGTCACTAAACAACCCTCGCTTAGGTGATTTTCTTCATCTTATCTATCCAAAAGAGCTCGAAATTAAGGATATTACAGATAGTTCGACACTGAGATCGGCCTCGTTCCTTGATCTTCGTCTTGAAATTGACAACAGAGGTACCCTACACAAATGGCTGTATGACAAACTCGATGGCTTCACTTTTCCAATAGTCAACTTCCCTTCTTTTGTAGCAACATTCCAAAAGCACCAGCATATGGAGTTTACATCTTACAAATCATTCGCTACCCAAGAGCTTCTGGTCGAGACAGTGACTTCCTCGATAGAGCTCGGTTGATTACAAGTAGAGTACTTAAGAAAGAGTGTTTCCAAAAACTTAAAGTCATTATTAAAAAAGTTTTACGGTTGGATCGCTATAGAATATCGGTTTCTTAGATGACAGCAGATCTTTCCCTTTACAGCTAAAGTTTGTTTTCCCTCTTTGACTTTACTACCGAAGTTGACATGTTCAACACGGCGGCTGTATTACAAGTAGTAGAAGATGCTACTCTACCGTTACACATGATCTCATCCATGTTTTTATTGGGTCCATGTTGTTCATCTGTATGTGTGTCTTCATTTTTCTGTTTTTCCCCCGTATTCATATGGTGTCCTTGTTTCTTAGTGTTTCCGATGTTACCGTTGTCTATGGATTGGCCGTTCTTTTGACTGATGGTTCGGTTCTCACTTACTTATATGCTTTTATTGTGAAATTCGGAAACTGATTTGATACAATTTATGCAGTATAAATAGCCAATACTGATAATTCTTATTTTTGTTGTTTGAGTCTGCCAATGCTTTCTTTGACGAATAACCACGCGACAGACGCGCTAAATTTCTTGTTAGAGACAGTCACTATTCGACTTAGAGAAACGTATTTTGAAGGAAACTTACGCGAACTATAGTTCATCGGAAGCACGCAGTTCAATGAAATGGGCGTTAATAGGCATTTGCATCACATGACATCTCTCGGATGGTTTTAAAAACTCCCAGTCACTTCATGACTTTAGATTTAAAATGATCAAATCGTTGCTACCTAACGAAAAACAGTGTGGAATATATATATCAAATCTTGAATTTTTGGTTTCTAAGATAGTCAATTCGGTCACAAATTATATGTCAAACAAAATAAAAAAATTCTGAAACTGCCATGCTGCCAGTCAGAATTTCGAAATCATGTGCACTCGTTCGGGAAAGAGAGCGTTTACCAAATTTGAAATCCTAATTTAACAATAGTTTTACTGTATACTGTAGTATAAATTGATCATGTACGTACTAGCACTTGAGTTCGTTAGCTTACACTCTGCTTTTATTTCCACTTGTTTGTATGCTTACCGCTGTCAACTCTCCATGATAGAAGAATCTGATAAAGGGTGAGAAATAATGCGCAGGCAATCACCACAACTGTACAGACATCTTTCAATAACATTCCATCACCATTCCCTCCAGACTGTAAGATAAAATATTAACTTTCAATATGAACCTAAGGGGAGAACCATTTGATTTTCGGTGGGGGCGATTTTGTAAATAAATAATTCTTGGTGACAGTGAAAATAAATATTCTTATCCTCCTTGTAATGAAGATAAATAGTTTAATTTTGATTTGAAGAATTTTTTTTTCAAATGCAAATAAATAATTTGATGGGACGTTTGGTGAAAT
>MJUU01058759.1:30854-43830 GCA_002080025.1 Modiolus philippinarum | reverse complement strand
TGCCAGACTGACATGTACTACCCAAGACCAACCTACATACCAAATATTATCAACCTACCACTTCTAGTTATTGAGAAATGGACTTAAGCAGAAAAACTTAACGTGGCCACTAGACCGTGAAATTGAGGTCAAGGTCACATGACAAATGTCAAACTCCTGGCATATACCCAAATAAATCTTGCTATAGGACAAATATTGTGAGTCTAGAGGCTACAGTTGCTGAGAAATAGACTTGAATGTAAAAATTTAACAAAGTCACTGAACCAGGAAATTGAGGTCAAAGAAACATGACAGGTGTCAGACTGGCGTGTACCCATATAGATCTCCCTACAAACAAAATATGACGGGTCTAGGTGTAACAGTTACTGAGAAAAGGACTTGAATGTGAAACTATGTCGCAGATTTTCTAAGTTCACTGAACCATGCAATTGAGGTCAAGGCAACACGACATGTGTCAGACTGCCGTGTACCCATATAGATCTCACTATAGACCAAATATGACAAGTCTAGGTATTATAGTTCCTGAGAAAAGGACTTGAATGTGAAACTATGTCGCAATGTTTATGTGCTTATTGAACCATGAAAACAAGGTCAAGGTCATCCAAAATATATGCTGCTGGAAAGGTCATCACTTGGTGGTGCTGTGGACCAAAGATGATGTTTGTATAATTACCCTTGAAAAGTTACGAAGGTTTTAGAAAAAAGTTTACGCCGCCGCCGCGTCACAGGATTGCTATACCTATGTCTCGCTTTCAGCGACTTTCGTCGCAGGCGAGACAAAAAGCCAATCATATGACTAGGTCAAGGTCACGAGGTCCAAAGTTTTGGTATCATTTGAAAGGTCTTGCCACAAGGAATACACATGCAAAATATGAGAGCCCTAGCACTTACCATTCAAAAGATCTACCCAATGTTAAAGTTTTTTGTGGACAAACAGACAGACAGACCAAAAACTATATGCCCCCCGAATCTTCGATTCACGGGGGCATAAAAATTTTAAAATGCTCTTAAAGCCTCGCAATTAAAATTTTTAAATTTAACTAACTCTAGTGGATAAAATATGGCAATGATAGAGATCTTTTGGTGTAATCTATATGTATATAATTCATGTTAATATGAACCATTGAATCAGAAATAACATATAAAACCTTTAAAACTGTTGTCTTTAATGTTAATTCTTGACGAAAAACCTATAAATACTGGCATCGGAATACAAAATTTACCTTTTTTGTTGATTGATTCTAATTTCAGGTTATTTTATAAGAAACAATTAGCAGTTATTATTTTCTATGGAAAATTGACATAAACACGACAATTTTTAAGTTTTATGTACCCTATTTGTGGTTCATAATCAGGCCTCTCTCTCCCCTCACAGCCAGTCCTATTCTCACTCCACTTTATTAATATTACATTTATTACAAACATGAAAAATTAAATTACATGAAATTGAAGTTTTATCCTGAAACTATTCAAGAAATTAAATATAATAGTCCCAAAGTATTGTGAGCATCATCTCATAAAACCCCAGGATTGAATAAATTGGGTATTTCCTCCAGGCATTTTTAACTCCTAAGAATAGAATGTAGCCTTATCTAGAAGTATACCTGCAAAATTAATCCAAGAAATAGCAGATCTATTGTAGCAACCTCCACCAGGTGTGGAACCTAGCAGCAGAATTTTTTGGAATTATAGTCCGATTTCGGAAAGCCTCTTTATATGGCTGTAAAAAGTGACACCTACATGTATAATATGTACTATCATTTAGATGGTACACAAAAACTGCTACTCCTTGGAACAGCTGCAATAATGATAGGTTTAATTTATCTAATAACTGGCTAGTTTGCACGTAACCAAAAATCAAAGAACTTACAATACAGCATTTTAAGGCCAAATATAGGAAAATATAGGAAAAAATGCCAATTATAGGAAAATATAGGAGGCAATTCAAATATAGGAAAAAATAGGAGACTTATCAGTCCGCAATTTTGAAATCAATCCCTCTTGTAGAAGCTGAGAAAAATGTCACGAAAAATTCATGTTTTCACTCAATTTCATAACAAAGTCCACATTTCGTCAAACAGGAAGTACACATCCGACAGGACTCAAAATATGACGTTCATTACAACTAACCATATATGGGCTTATACCAATTTTGAAATCAATCTCTCTTGTGGAAGCTGAGAAAAATGCGACGAAAAAATCATGTATTCACTCCATTTCGTACAAATTCCATATTTCGTCAAACAGTAAGTACACATCCGACAAGACCAAAAAAGGGACGTTCCTTACAACTTACCATATAGAGGCTGCATACCAATTTTGAAATCAATCCCTTGAGCAGAAGCTGAGAAAACTGAAATAATTTGTGGACGAACGGACGGACAAGGTGAATGCAGTATACCCCACTCTCTATAGAGTGGGGGTATAACAAGAAGGTACAGGGAACAATTAGAGTTGTTGCTGAACAATTTATACAGGAGACAACACAGCAGCATTATACCAAAGTGCATACACGAAATAGCAAGATAAGGTCACTTTGACCTATATTTTTGATTTAGTGAGTTATATTCAAGCTTACGTTTGATTTCAGATCTCAGGTCATGTACATTGTACTGTAGGATCATCTTACCTTGCGTGTGCATGCATCTTTGGTAGTATGTCATCAACCTGGCAAAATTAGGTCACTTCGACCTGCATTTTACAAATGTTAATGATGGCATACAGAGGACACAACTTACTGTTAACAATGAAATAGGGAGGGCACAACCAACTGTTAACAATGGCACAGGGAGGGCACAACCAACTGTTAACAATGAAACAGGGAGGGTACAACCAACTGTTAACAATGAAACAGGGAAGGCACAACCAACTGTTAACAATGAAACAGGGAGGACACAACCAACTGTTTACAATGGCACAGGGAGGACACAACCAGCTGTAAATGAAACAGGGAGAGCACAACCAACTGTTAACAATGAAACAGGGAGAGGATACAACCAACTGTTAACAATGGCACAAGGAGGACACAATCAGCTGTTAATGAAACAGGGAGTGCACAACCGTTAACAATAAAACAGGGATGGCACAACCAACTGTTAACAATGTAACAGGGAGGATACAACCAGCTGTTAACAATGAAACAGGGAGGGCACAACCAACTGTTAACAATGGCACAGGGAGGACACAACCAGCTATTTATGAAACAGAGAGGACACAACCAACTGTTAACAATGAAACAGGGAGGGCACAACCAACTGTTAACAATGAAACAGGGAGGACCCAACCAACTGTTAACAATGGCACAGGGATGACAGGACCAACTGTTCATAATGGCACAGGGACAATACAACCACTTATTAACAATGGTACAGTGAGGGCACAACCAGCTGTTAACAATGGCACAGGGGGGACACAACCAGCTGTTACCAATGGTATAGGGAGGGCACAACCAACTGTAAATATGGGCACAGAGAGGGCACAACCAACTGTAAACATTGGCACAGGGAGGACACAACCAGCTTTTAACAATGAAACAGGGAGGACACAAACACTTGTTGACAATGGTCAGATGCTTTGGTCTGTGTTTGAGTTGTGTTTAGGGGTTTATGGCCAAGTTGTATAAAATACGTCTGTGCAGTTTGACATTCTATTTAGATACTTTTTTGTTACAACATTTCTAAGTTACAAAGTCAACGACGTCATAAAGTTAAGTGGCGACGGTACAAATGCCGACATCGTAAGTTCCTGCAATTCTTAACATTCACGAGGCCATGGAAAAAAGAGAAATGCAGCTAAAATCATAGAAATTATTAAAGATTCTGTGTGAAAACTCTTAAAGCTTAATTCGAAATTTAATCAAATTAAAAGTATTGTCTCTGATATTGCCCACTTAAAATGAAATAAGTCACTATATAATGTCTTAAGCATCTTTAGCACTGGAACGAAGATTTTACATTTTACGGTTATCACTGGTCTCATCTACAAGTTCCAATGGATATAACTTCCGAATTGGACGCTTTGTGATTGCAGTATCAATTTTGATCACTATGCTTCGATTAGTCCACCCTGTCTTTGATTTTAACTCTTTTATACGTGCTTATTTCCAGGTCACTCTGTTTGCAAAATCACTGTGTACTAAAACAACATCTCCTACACGAATATTTCGAATATTGTTGCCTGAAGCTTGATGAAATTCACTTAGTGATCTGTGAAACTCCTTACTCTGTCTTGTACAGAAATGTTCAATAAGTTGTTGTTGTCTCTGAAGTTGCTTATTACACTTCCAATGGTTAAAGTTAATGCATTCCTTCTGAATATCTTGTGTTGGGTAAGGTAACGTGTCGAGCCTTCTTCTGTTTAGTAAGTGTTACGGTGTAAGTGGTTGTGGATCAGTTATGTCTGTCGAAATATATGTGATTGGTCGATTGTTCAATATGCTCTCAATTTCTGTTACTACTCTATGAAGAGTTTCAATAGTCACATATGAACATCCTAGATGATGATGATGGTTTTGGTCATTCCGATAAGCATCTCTTACCACCTGCCAAACCACGGTTACCTTGATTAGGCATGTGCAAATAACATTTTATTTTCTAAAAATTTTTAAAGTATGTTTTGAAGGGGAAAAAAAGGCAAAAATATGAGTTTTTTTACGATTTTGTGGTCCCCTACTGTCTCCATGGCAACCAGTACCAGAGTTTTGGACCCTGTTTTCCAAAGACTACTGACAGGTGTCCAACTGTGCCAAGTGCCAAGATTCTGATTTGCAAGACAATAATTCTGCAGCATTCTAAACATTGGGTCCCAATTACTTCTGCAAAAAATGCCCTTGTAGAATCCTTTTCATGAAGGAAAGGGTTAAGGTACATAGAAATACACTTTAGTGGTGCATTTCTTTTGTTGTTATAGTCGATACATCATCACCTTGGTTATATTTCAATTCCTATTCCTTAATCAATTTTAAAAGTTGCTACCATCTGTTTCTGAAACAGATGAAAGCAATTTTCCAAATTGGTTAAACAATTGCTGAACCAATCTTACAGTTTTACAACTCTGTAGTTGCTATCAAACTGTAAAATAGGTTCAACAATATGAATAGATGATTCTTACCACAGGATATCTTCTGTCTTAATTCTTAGTGTGTGTGTACAGCTTGAGTTATTTGTAGTAATATAAATAGTTTATTGCATTGGGCAATTTATTTTTCAAGAAGTGCAAACAAAAGGCTAAAAATGCTAAATTGCTAGTTTAAAAGTATAATTTCTATTTTCCAATATTTTTTTTGATCTTTAGTATATTTTAAAATATAATGGTTATTCATTTTCGTTATTTTTTTGTAAAAATGGAAAAATGAAAAAAATAACAAGGGAGATCATAAATATGATACATTTATGTATAATTATTTCCCCTAAATAAATTAGTACTTTCATGTTTTCCTCCCAAAAATGATCTTCATAATAAAAATTCAGATACAAACATTTAAAAATGTACCAGAAATAGCATTATAAGATTAAATTTGAGTTCGTATTAAAGATAATAAAAAAAGATTTAGAAATATTTCCAAAAGTAAAATTAAGAATTTCCCCATCCTAAGAAAATATTTTTTCATTACAAAGGCAGTTTTCTTTAGTACATCCACAATAAAGTTTTAGAAGATATCAAGAGGTGAGTATCAACTTTTCAAATTGTTGAACCAATTTTTTACAGTTTGATAGCAACTACAGAGTTGTAAACTGTAAGATTGGTTCAGCAATTGCTTAACCAATTTGGAAAATTGCTTTCATCTGTTTCAGAAACAGATGGTAGCAATATTTAAAATTGATTAAGGAATAGGAATTGAAATATAACCAAGGTGATGATGTATCGACTATAAGTATAGTTGTTATATTGTATATTGTGAAATGCATTTTATTTTTAATTTGTTATTTTATCTTGTGTGGGTCTCAGGGAAGATTATTTGTATTACTTACTGTTTAACCCTCTTGAAATAAAGAATATTATTATTATTATTATGGCATTGGATACGGTTACACAGATATGTAACAATAATAGAAAATTATTGTTACACAAAAGAGTAATATTCAGAGTACATTGCCAGGTAAGGGACCAATATTTTCCATGCGTAACCATTATATTAGAATTATTGTTACACATCCTATTGTTACACATAATATCTGAGGGTACTGTTGAGAATTTAAAAATTAATAATAATAAACCATAAGATTTTCAAGATTTTAAAATTAAAACAAATATGTTCATTATGATATCCTATAATATTGAAACTCACATAAAAATATTATAATTCTGCCTTGAAGGCATATCAACTCAATACAATATACTGAAAAATAAGTTCATGAATGTTCACTGGTTTATTTTCTGATCGGATTTGGCATTTGTGATGGAGGACGACACAATGTGATTTCTGCGTTTGTGATAAATTTTCTTCTTTCTGCAACTTTGAATATAGGCTTGAAAAATTTCAACAGACCAATTTCGTCCAAATTTATAGACAAAGTTCAAAGAGAATGTCAGATGAAGCAACAAATAGTCGTGGAATCATATACATTATGCTGGGTTATAACTGCATTCATGGGATCGAAACTTTTGGTTTTGCAGTGAATGCCATAGAAAATAAATGGACACAGAATTGTCAGTATTTTTTCATGTATATTTTGTATTACAATATTTTGCTGATTGAAATATTATTTATTACAATTTATAATTGAAAATCAACATTTCTTATTTAAATGTTCAAAACTTTAATCTTTTTTTTAACAACAAATGATATATTTATTCCAATAATATGCTTGTTACAATTATCATTAAGAGCCCAAGCTACTCTTAATGTTCCCTGTTACACTCCACTAACTACCCAGGGTTGTAGTTAGCTGTAAAATTTTACATTCATATGTCATATAATTAAAAAAATAAACATTCAAATCACATATTATCAATATTTTGTTTTATCAAAGCTAATTTTTTTATTACAACTCCCAAATCCTACACGTAAATTAAATTCTTGAATAAATATTTTGAATAGATCAACGTATTTTGTACGTTGTTCCGAAATATAATGGGATTTATATAAAGAGAAACTGATAATCGTTAAGACATAGTTTAACCAAAAATATTCTTTATCCCAAATCTTGTATCCGAAAATAAGATGTTTTAACTCTATCTTGAAAGATATTTTACTCATCAAGAAGATATCTTTTATTTTTGTCCAAAAATTTACTACATAAGGACATAATATAAAATAATGCATGTAATCTTCCTCATTTCCACAATAGTTACAGGAAGCATTATTTGATATTTTCCATTGTAATAGAAGTTTTTTTGTTGGAATAATATATTGTATTAATTTCCATCTGAACATTTTTAACTTATTTTCTTGCAAATATCTAAAAATAAACACATACAAATTATGTTTAAACAAAAAATCGGAAATATTTAATATACGAACCCATTTTCCTAATCCTATCGGTTTTTAAAATTTTTTATCTATTAAAATTTTATATAAGTCCTTATTAGATATCACTGAGATATCATTGTTTGTATTTTTTAATGAAATCTTATCTTGGTTTATATTTAATTTAGTTTTCACTGAATTTTCTGTCTGTAAAATACTAATCCATTCTTTCGGTATAGCTTTCTTGATAGTAGATATTTCTGAAATCCAGTTAACTTTGTTTTCTAATTTCTCTAAAATAACCCTTTGTGATATGTATCCATTATCATCAATAATATCATTTACATAGATAATATCCCTTCTTATCCAATTTTCAAAAATTAAACTTTGATTGCCGAATCTAATAAATTTGTTATTCCATAAAATCTGTTTTCTACTTTCCCGAAATGTTACCGGACATTTTGATGAACCCCCATTTACCAAGTTCCAACACTTAATTATCTCCTTATAAAATTCTGGGATATCTTTGAAGTATTCATGAATCACATTATTGTTAGTATTAAAAATTAACCAGTTTGTGCTTAAAGCACCAAAATATTTTAGAGGAATAACTTTCCAGTTCATAATTTCACCTTTTATCAATCTTTTGACCCAAGAAGCCTTTAAAGCATTAAAATAACTTCTAACGTCAATCATTTGTAACCCCCCTTTTTCATATGAACCTATAATTGAATTTCTTTTTACTCTATCTGGTTTGCCATTCCAAATGAATTTAAAACATTGGCTTTCTATTTCTTTCAAGTATAATTCTGGCACTATTGAAACATTTCCTAAAAAGGTAAACATCGGCACAATGAATACAAAAAAGAACATATTATATAATGAAGATTTCTGTATATTTAATATTGTGTTATATTTTTGTGTTGAATTAAGTCTATATATATATTCCAAATATGGTAGCTGCGAATATGATTAATTTAAGTTGTTTAAATGTAAATGGAATTAAGTTTAAAGAAAAAAGGGGGAGGGTAATAGAATGGGTAAAATCACATAAAAGTTCAATCTGTTTTTCACAAGAAACCCATTTTGATAATAAGATTGTTTTGGAAATTGAAAGCGAAACTGACTTTAATTGTTACTACAGTAATTTTACAACGTCAAGTCGGGGTGTGTGTATAATGATAAAAAAATCACTGAATTACAGATTGATCGATAAATATACTGACAATGAAGGTAGAATTATAGTATTAATTAATGTTGAGATTGAAGACAATATTTTTACCTTCGTATGTTTATATGCACCAAATTGTAAGACAATTAGAAACGCGTTTTTTAAAAAAGTAAATAACATGTTACGAGAACATGGCATTGTAATTCCAGTGGTAGGGGGGATTTTAACGAAAATTTGGAAAATATTGATAGGAAAAGTACACGTTCCGATATGCAAAATAGTCATCCCGTATCAAGTCTCAAATCGTTAATTAACAATAATAATTTAATCGATATTTGGAGAGTATTGAATGAGAATAAACAACAGTATACCTGGCGGAGAAAAGACAACTCACAAGCAAGTAGGATAGACATGATTTTTGTATGTAAAGATTTTATTAAGTATGTAGAACATTGTAAAATAAAACCAGCAGTTATTAACTCTACGGATCATCAAAGTGTGTTTTTAAAATTTAAAACAGGTATGTCAGATAAGGGAAGGGGGTATTAAAAAATAAATCAATCTATCTTGAAAGATATTGAGTACGAAAACTTAATAAATACATTGATTGACAACTTTTATAAAAATAGACATAAATTTGAAAATTTACGGTTAGCATGGGATATATTCAAAATAGAAGTAAGGGATGTAACTTTAATGTATTGTAGCACAAAGGCAAAATCGACAAGGGAAAATTTGCGTCTACTGGAAAAAAAAACTAAAACAAAAAATGAAATCATGGGATGAAGAGGTGTCTGAAAATAATAATTTAGATAATGATATTCAAGATCTCGAAAATGAAATATGTAAAATTTATGAACAGAAAGCCCGAGGAGCTCAGATTAGATCGAGAGAGAAATGGATTGAATTTGGTGAAAAAAACAACTCGTATTTTCTGGGGTTAGAAAAACAGAGACAAATAAAAAAGTCAATAAATAAACTGAAGTCTAGGGAGGGAGAAATAATTAGTGACCAAGGCGAAATATTGACTAATATCAAAGATTATTACGAAAATTTATACACGACTACGGCTCCTGACAAAATTTTGAGTGATCAATATATTTTCGATACAGAGCTTGACACTAAGGATATTGATATTGATAAAACAAATTGTGATGGTTATATTACAATAGAAGAATGCTCTGATGCTATTTTTAAAATGAAGCTAAATAAATCTCCTGGTTTAGATGAATTAACTGTCGAATTTTTCAGAAAATTTTGGGGCAAACTAAAAGATATAATAGTTCAGGTGTTAAACGAGGGATATGATGAGCAGAGATTAAGTTTCTCCCAGAGGACAAGTTTTTTAACACTTCTTTTCAAAAAAGGTGACCCTTTGATTTTAGATAATTATCGTCCTATTTCTCTTTTGAATTTAGATCTTAAACTCTTATCTTATAATTTAGCTCAACGATTAAAAAAGATTTTACCTGATATTATTAATGAAAACCAAACTGGGTATGTTAAAAATAGATTTATTGGATTTAATATAAGACAAATTCAAGATGTTATAGATTATACTGAAAGATATAAGATTGAGGGGGCAATAATTTTCGTAGATTTTTCTAAAGCTTTTGATTCACTGGAATGGAACTTTATGTTTACAGTTCTCAAACATTTTGGTTTTAACGAATCATTTATTAACTGGGTCAAAACTTTATATACTGACGTGCAAACGAGTGTTGTTAATAATGGGTGGATTTCAGAAATATTTAAAAACACACGAGGAATAAAACAAGGGTGTCCTTTATCAGCTTTGCTTTTTGTTTTATCAGTAGAGATCATGGCTTTACGATTAAGGCATAACAATGAAATTAAAGGTATCACTGTCAAATTAGATAACAAAAATCACTGTATCAAAATATCACAATTGGCAGATGATACAACTCTATTTTGCAGTTCAAAAAATGACATTGAATTATCAATGAATGAAATAGAAATATTTGGTTCGTTTTCTGGGTTAAAATTAAATAGAACCAAAACTGAAGGGCTGTGGGTAGGAAAACTGAAATCAAGCAGGGATAAAACTGCGGGAATTAACTGGACTCAAGGACCAATTAAGGCTCTTGGAATATACTTTGGTCATTGTAAGGGGGAATGCAACAAATTAAATTGGGAAAAAAGATTAGATAAGATGAGTAAATTATTTGATTCTTGGAAAAAGAGACACTTAACTATATTGGGAAAAATTTTAATAATCAAAACTTTAATCTTGAATAAACGAAATCCTTTGTGTAACAATAATGTGTAACAATAACATGCATGTTTATTGTTACACACAGGAAATATCAGTTCCATACCTGGCAATGTACTCCGAATATTTGGGTTTTTTTTGTGTAACAATAATTTTCCGTTATTGTTACATACCTGTGTAATCGTATCATGTGCCTATTATTAATATTAAATTATACACAAATCTGGGTACATATGATGTAATTCTGATCAATTTCGATAAGTACTATAGTTTTCAATATTGATAATCATATGCGGTCTGTTCATTTGAATATTTGAGCTGATCTGTATCTTCGGCGTTTGGGTTTTCATTAGTGCCAGTAGAAAGTGTTAAACATTCTTCAACACACCTGTTCTATGTTGGCCATAGATCCAAATCGGTCCTTGTGTCCAAAGTTTGTTTTTTCTAAGTTGTTTCGCTGTCATTCCTCGAGTTAGACAATCTGCAGGATTTTGGTTGGTAGGACAGTATCTCCACTTGCTATTTCCTACTAATGTTTTATCTCCTTGATACGGTTTGCAACAAATGTTGGCAATGTTTTTTGAAGGCAACATCAAACTCAATACTATTTGGCTGTCACACCACAAGTACAATTTTGCAGTGTCAATAAATCCTTGCAAATGTTTCACTAAAGGAGCTCCTATTTATGCGCCCATGAGTTCCGACATAGTAATGAAATTGTTTACACTGGAGCAACTCGGTTTTGACATAATTAAATTTGATGTATCCCCTCTAATTAGGTATGCACATGCTCCATAGGCTTGTTGACTGGAATCTGTAAAGACATGGAGAGCTGTTTCACAATAATCTCCTGTGTCTGAAATAAGTTTATGCAATATTTTGATTTTTGTTGCATCCTCAATTTCTTTGGCGATCGAATTCCATTCATCTTGTACATTTATTGGCAACAACTCGTGCCAATTTAGATGAAGTCTCCCGATAGTTTGCATCAAAATCTTCGACTTTACTGTCTGGGTGAAATTAATCCAAGTGGATAAAAAATTCTAGAAGATTGGCATAACATTTCTTGTTTTGTAACTGTACTATTTTCAGTTGTTATATTTAACTGTTGAAACATTATATTGTCAGATTGTGTGTCCCATAACATTCCTAAAATCTTCATTACTTGATTCTTGTGCACTGTTTTGTCTTCATTTGCTCGGTTCATCAACTTCTCACTGTTGGAGTTCCATGATATTAAATTAAAAAATGAATCGGAAAGTAGTTTGCTTGACTTTGTATAAAAGTTTAAAAGTTCCGATTCATTGTTAAAGCTGGTCAAAGTGTTATCTACATATAAGTTTTTCTGTTACTCACTTGAAGTTGTGGATGGATTGTCTTTAAAATGTTTCATCAGTGTTGTGCTAAGTAAAAATGGTGAACACATGGCTCCAAGAAGTACCACTTTAAATCTATAAGTGATTAGTCTGCTGTTCAGATCTTTTGTAAAATCTTGTTAAATCTCGGTCTTTATAATTCAATTCTAATTGCAAAAATGCTTTTTCTATATCTGCTGCAACGGTGTATTTATCCATTCATGTCAAATCAATGTAATTTCATTAATCATTGGGGTATAATCCACCAAACAGTCATTTAAACTTGGACTGTCATCACTTCCTTTGCAGATACAATTGTACACAATTCTGATTGGCGTGGTGATCGAATCCTATTTGAAGGGATGGTGTGGAATGTAATGACGAGTGTTTCCGTTACCATTTTCATTCACCTTCTCAATAGAGCCTCTAGCCTCCTGATCTGCTATATTGTTTCCATACATCTTAAGCATATCTTTGTCTTTCGAAATACAAGGAATTACATTTTCCGTTCTTTTGACAATTTTCTCGTTGTTAACAATTCTGGGCAGTTTTCATTCCATGGCAGCTTTGACACATATTTTCTGTTTTGCTTTGAAATTGAAAATTCAACAAAATTGTCTATATCATTAGTTATGTCGAAAAATCAAATATTTTTGAAATCCAATTGATGAAAATGTTCGTCCTAAACTACACAAACATTTTAAGTATGGTTGCTAGGTAGAATTCCAAAAAATAAGTGGTCTTTGAGACTTTCAGGAAATTTACCAAAATTGGAATCAAATATTTTTGAAATCCAATTGATGAAAATG
>MJUU01058759.1:6042-30535 GCA_002080025.1 Modiolus philippinarum | reverse complement strand
AGACTTTCAGGAAATTTACCAAAATTGGAATCAAATATTTTTGAAATCCAATTGATGAAAATGTTCGTCCTAAACTACACAAACATTTTAAGTACGGTTGCTAGGTAGAATTCCAAAAAATAAGGGGTCTTTGAGACCTACAGGAAATTTACCAAAATTGGAACCGCCTTACAGAATCTTAGTTATCAGAATTTTGTCTTTGACCAAACACTTGGCAGAATATAAGATAATATGCCAAAATCAAAAAAAAAAAAATAAGTGTCTTTGACATTTTCAGGAAATTTACCAAAGTTGGAACCGGAACCAAAATTCCAAAAGCTTACTGCAAATCTATAGACTATATGCAAACATTCTGCATAAAGATTTGATCCCTAAATCCAAAAATGTAGGAAGAGTTTGCGTCACATGCCACACGTGTCTAATCCACATCTTTGGGTCTTTGTTAAAATTGACATCATGGAGCCTCTTGTTTGCACCAAGACCAATATCAAAAATCCGAAAGCTTATTGCGCATCTACAGACTATATGCAACAATTCTATAACAAAATTAAATCCCTAAATCCATAAATGTAGGAGGAGTTTGTGTCACATGCCATATGTGTAAAAAATGACATCATTGGGCCTCTTGTTTGCACCAAGACTAATATCGAAAATCCGAAAGCTTATTGCGCATCTGCACACTAAATGCAACAATTCTACAACAAAATTAAATCCCTAAATCCAAAAATGTAGGAGGAGTTTGAGTCACAAGAAAAGTGTGACGGACAGACGGACGGATGGACGGACGGAAAGACGGAGGGTATAACATTATCCCCGAACTTTCTTCGAAAGTGCGGGGATAACAAATGGTATAGGGAGGGCACAACCAGCTGTTAACAAGAGCTGTCGCCAAATGGCAGCCAAATATACCCCCTGCTCATTGAACCCTGAATCGATATGGTAAGTGCAAAATTAAGTTGGTGTGGACACAATACAGGTGTGGACACAATACAGGTGTGGACACAGTACAAGTGTGGACACAATACAAGTATGGACACAATGATATAATCTTAAAGAAAGAACTTTTCACAAGGGTTCAAATGAAAACACTCTGTCTTAATCAGACAAATATAAAATTAACCTTTTTTCAGCCTATTTGATATTTTTACACACCTACATATAGTGTTCTTCCTTTGTCTAAATTTTCATTAAAATCCTTCAAGTGAATTAAAAGGAGTTGTGCATAGGAGGTAACCCATACATAGGGAATCAATGAAAACTCAAAGTCGAATTATTTCCCCTTCCTGGTTTCTGACAATAATTATATTACTTCATGCACATCTCCATATAGTGTTCTCACTTTGTGTAAAGTTTTATTAAATTCCTTCAAGTGGTTTAAGAGGAGTTGCGCTTACGAGGTAACGCTTACATGGGGAATCAACGAAAAGTCAAAGTCCAATTATCTCCCCTTCCTGGTTTTGGGCAATGATTACATTCCTTCATGCACATCTCCATATAGTGTCCTTCCTTTGTGTAAAGTTTCATCAAAATCCTTCAAGTGGTTTATGAGGAGTTGTGCTTACGAGGTAACCCATAAATAGGGAATCAACGAAAAGTCAAAGTCAGATTATCTCCCCTTCCTGGTTTCAGACAATAATTATATTCCTTCATGCACATCTCCATATAGTGTACTTCCTTTGTGTAAAGTTTCATCAAAATCCTTCATGTGGTTTAAGAGGAGTTGCGCTTACAAGGTAACCCATAAATAGGGAATCAACGAAAAAAACAAAGTCAAATTATCTCCACTTCCTGGTTTCTGACAATAATTATATTCCCTCATGCACATCTCCATATAGTGTCCTTCCTTTGTGTAAAGTTTCATCAAAATCCTTCAAGTGGTTTAAGAGGACTTGCGCTTACCAGGTAACCCATAAATAGGGAATCAACGAAAAGTCAAAGTCAAATTATCTCCCCTTCCTGGTTTTGGACAATAAATATATTCCTTCATGCACATCTCTATATAGTGTCCTTCCTTTGTGTAAAGTTTCATCAAAATCCTTCAAATGGTTTAAGAGGAGTTGCGCTTACGAGAAGTGTGGACAGACGGACAGACAGACAGACGGACGGACGGACAGACAGAAAGGGTGATTCCTATATACCCCCAAAACTTTGTTTGCGGGGGGTATAATAATGGCATATGGAGGAAAATACTTATTGTTAACAATGGCACAGGGAGGACATCTACAAATTGTTAACAATGGCATACTGAGGACACAAACAACTGTAAACAATGTAACAGGGAGGACACAACCACCTGTTTACAATGGCATAGGGAGGGCACAACCAGCTAATAA
The DNA here is from genome assembly GCA_002080025.1 of Modiolus philippinarum. NCBI lineage: Eukaryota > Metazoa > Mollusca > Bivalvia > Mytilida > Modiolidae > Modiolus > Modiolus philippinarum. The sequence continues at coordinate 28,202 of MJUU01058759.1, read as the reverse complement.
CTAGAGCTGTCGCCAATGGCAGCCAGTTATACCCCCCTCCCCCACCAATTGAACCCTGAATCAATATGGCAAGTGTAAATCTAAGTCAGTGTGGACACAGTACAAATGTGGACACATTTCAAATGTAAACACAATACAAGTATGGACACCATAATATACCGCTCCCTTTTTACCAGAAAATATTGAAACACTAACATGACTAATTATCTCCCCTTCAAATTTTCAGACAGAGACTATATAACTTAATGCACATCTTCAGGTGGTATACTTCAACCGTGTAACATTTCATCAATATCCAAGTACCTGATTAAGAGATCATGCGCTGACAAGGTTACAGGTTACCCCCCCCGCCCACACACACACACACACACACACCCCTTCCAGAAAATATTCAAAGACGAATTATCTCCCCTTTAAAATTTCCAGCAGCGCCCATATTATTTCATGCACATCTTCAGGTGGTGAACTACAGCTGTGTAACATTTCATCAAAGACCATTCCATCAAAATCCAAGCAGATGATTTAGAGAATATATTTTACGAAAGGATATGGAGTAAATGAACATGAGACCATAACCCATATGTTAACTCCAACTGCAATAATTTTAATGAGCTGTATGGCCATTTCGGAAATTTATTCCTCATCAGCAGCACTAGAACCGAAACAAAGGGAATCCATAATTTAGAAAAATGTTAAACTGCATAAAACCAAACGAAATCCGAATAATCAGCAATATCAAACACAGCCAAGGACAAAACTACGATGGTGGGAGTTAATCCTTCAGTTTAGAATTTACGTAAATTTAGATAATAGTAATTGAACAAAGTCTACACATGAGATATTATCTCATGTACAAGTACACCATATCTAAGAAAAATAAAGAGCATACATCACTGACAAGGTTCATCCTCCCCCTTTTTCCAGAAAATATTCAAACACAAAAAATATCCCCTTCAAAATTTCTGACAGCAACCATATTACTTCATGCACATCTTCAGGTGGTGTACTACAACTGTCTAACATTTCACCAAAATCCAAGCAGTGGTTTTGGAAAACATGCCCTGACAAGGTTTGCCCTCCCCCTTTTTCCACAAAATATTCAAAGACAAATTATCTTCCCTTAATAATTTTGGACAGCAACCATATTACTTCATGTACATTTTCAGATGATGTACTACAACTGGTCAACATTTCATCAAAATCCAAGCGGGGGTTTAGGAGAACATGCACTGACAAGGTACATGGACGGACATACGAACGGACAGATGGACAGACAGATGGACAGGGTGATTCCTATATACCCCCCCCAAACTTTGTTTGGGGGTATAATAATGGCAAACGGAGGACATAACTTACTGTTAATAATGGCAAAGGGAATACAGAATCAATTGCTATACCAAATGATCTTTCTTATGAGAAAGATACATCCTGCTTGATCATTTACTAATAGGTTTAATCTTTGTTCAGATAAAAAATCTTAGTAAAAATAAAATATTCATTCATACACATCTTAAGGTTGTATAATACACCTGTGCAAAATTTCATTAAAATCCAATGAGCCATTAGTTAAATAGAACATGAGCTGACAAAGTATCTCCCCCTTTTAATGAACAAATATATATGTTGAATAATTATCTTGAACAGTTACCCTATTTCTTAATGCACATTTTCAGGTTGTGTAACATTTAATAAAAATCAAATTAGCTATTTAATATGACATGCATGGACTTGGTACCTCTCTTCCCAATCCTTTTATAACAATTTGGAAGATTGACAAAATAGATAGACAGCCACAACAATGGACTGCAATGTGAAAAATTAACGAAGCATAGATATAAAATAATTCGAAAACTACGTACACTGTTTTAAATATAGGTATTACTTAAGGTTATAGCTACATTTAAATTCTGAATGGATCAAACACATTAAATTAACATTTCAATATTTTCAAACAATTGACCATTATTTCAGTGGTAGGAAAACAAAAAGAAGTACCTGGAATTTCACAACCAGTTGCAATACAAAGTGTGTAGTGTATATTCTATTAAATTTAAAGACAGACTGATACAAAAACAAAATGGAAGTGGACACAGTTAAAGTATTGGTAATGAACTGTAGTGGTGGAAGTACTAAGGATTTTAAAACTAAAGGCTTAGGTATACCTACAATTAGGAGGAAAATTATCAAACAAATTGTGTTAGAGGAAAAGCCTGATATAATACTTGTACAAGAGGCTGATGTTCCAATTTACGGTAAGATTTGTAAAAAACAATCTACACCATACAAATGTGTTAATCATCAAGATAAAACAGGAATAATTTACAATAGTTTAACTTTAAACTTAGTAGAAGATTCAACTTCAGAATGGTTAGTTGATTTACAAGTCATAATAAAATCAATGCCTTCTATACAAAGAAATTACATGTGTGCAGCACTTTTTAACAAATATGGTCAAAAGAGGGAAATTGGATTTATTTCATGGCATGGGCCACATATTGGGTGCACTTTTGACAAAAAGTCAGAAATATACAAACAATTCCTCCATTTTGTTCAAAACAAGGTCAGAGAATCCTGGGGAACTCTGTATACAGTTATTGCAGGAGATTTTAATCTTGATATTTCACAACTTGAAATTCACGACCACAATTTTAAAATACTGAATTTTTTGTATAAAAGGCAACATTTTATTGATCATGCAATGATATCACTGAATACAAAGGAGACTAACTCAGACCACAAAGTCATTGATGTTACTGAGAGGGTCATAAACTACCTTCAAAAAAACCCTGGTCAATCTGAGATACCACCAACGACCATTTTGGATCATGACTTCTTATCTTTTAATGTCAGAATGGAACCATTACCATTTGTAAAAACTGTCATTTTGGAGACAATGAAGTTTTTAAATGATGCCACTTTGGAGACATTTAAATATCTTAAACAGGTCGCAGAAATTATAAACACTGTCATATTAGAAATTTTACAAGCTATTAATAACATCACAAAGACCACAATACAGTGTGCTAGCTACGTATATTTTCAAAATGAACAATTAGTATTGCAAAGTGTCATAAATTCTGCACATCCGGCTTTAAAATTTGTTGAATTAATCACTAAAAAGACATTACCATTTGTTAAAAATGATGATAGCACAATAAAAATATTACCTTTTGTTAACACTGAAACCATAGAAAAATTGAAAAATGTTAAAGAAAAAGCCTTAAAAGGACTACAATTTATTTTCAGTGATTTAAAATTAGAGTGTTTAAATGACATTGCATTGCTGACATTGCCATTTGTAACAGGGGTCCAATCAGAGACACAGAATCAATTCAAATTCTGCCGTAGAGTTGACCGGTACAATATGTTGACCAGGGATTTCAAAACAAAATTACAACGGTGGTTAAATAAAACACAATCAATACAAGGCATGATGCAACCATTTTTACAAGAAGATTCTATACCAGAAAGTCAAAGTTTATTCTTATAATCCCCTCAAACTTTACTCAATACTCAAAAACTTGACTCAATTCTAATAATATTTAAAATATTTCAAATAATAATTGAACATGGTTTCTATATAATTTTATTACTGGTATTTTATTGAAACGCTTATGTGCATCTTAAATAAAAATATTTAAAATCTTTTTTACCATTACATTTAGATAGTCTTGGGTCAAAAGTATTCAGAATTTTGAATTTTTCCAGTGCATTTCATATGATTCAAAGAGTCTGACATTCAGTTTCTTCTGTAATTTTCATATAATTTAAGTGTTGTAGTTCTCTAATTGTCATGATATAAACACAAGTATAAAATTTTGACGTCACATATAGCAAATTATGACGTCAGAAATTTCAAATTGTATTTTAAATCATGAAAATGAGCAAACCTCAACACCAAAAATTCAATGACAATTATTGGAAAAACTGAATGACAAGCACTTTTTAATGGTAAAATTTTAATGAGAATCGGACAAGAAATAAGCTCTACAGAATTTTTTAAATGAAGACCGTTTTAATAAGATATGCACTGGAAAATTTCAAAATTCCAAATACTTTTGACCTAAGACTGTAGATGGTGGCTATATTCAAGTTTAAAAGAAGTTAAATAACTTTATTATAGATGTTCTGACATGTTGTGAAGTCTGCACAAGTTTTTTTTTTTTTTTTTTTTTTTTTTTTTTGACAGCTGAACAGACTCACTTACTCAGTGATCCCGGCAGTGGTCCTAGTTGTCTTTTTTTTTGGAATCTCCTCAAAGCTATTGCTAATAATTCAATCTGTTTTTTTATTCTGACAAGCCAACATAATTTAATCATCTCTTATAAATTTAATTTTCAGAGCTGTACCTTCATAGAGTTTGAGTGGTCATGGTAATGAAGGAGGTTCTATTTTTAGTATTATTACATGATTGTACTTTATCTGTTTTCTAATTGGCTGAAAACATCTTGAAAAGTAATGAGTATGTATCATGTCAACCTAAAATGGGCTATAAATAGCTCATATGTTGTCTGGAATGTTATGACAACCTGAAACGGGCTATAAATAGCTCACAGGTTGTCTGGAACATCATGTCAAACTACAATGGGCTAAAAATAGAAATAAAATTCCAGATTTTCCATAGTCAACCGAAGTTAAGAAAGAACATCATTATTAAATAAATTTCTGAAAGTTATTGTTATTTTTTTCTTTTTTTTTTCTTAATTTAAGACCCAAATTAATTTTATTTATACAATGTAAATCATTAGTATCATCAAAAGAATTAATTTACAAAAGAGAAAAGGAAACAAAACAGAATTTCGATTTCTTAATGTTTGACAGTAATACTGTCTCTATTTATAATCATATAATAAAACAATTATAGACTTTGAAAAGGTTGCTACAGGGATTTGTTAACCCTCAAAAAGCAATATTCACCTCGCTTTCAGCAAGGTGAATATAAACTTTTTCAGGTTGATAAATCCCAGTGGCAACCTACAGCAAAGTTAATAATTGTATAATATTAATAGTACCCAACGACAATAAAAGGGCTGTTCCATTTGCTTAATCTTGACATCTATTTATAGGGATTATGTTTACTTGGCCCTTACAAAAAAACAACAAATCAACACAATTGTTTAAGCAGAAATGCTAGTGATGATTAGAGTTCAGGTCAAACTAGATAGTATGGTAAACTATACATCATAAAAGAAATTTTTTCATATCATCATAAAAAAAAAAATCAGACATGCTTTGCACAAGAAAATTAGAACATAATTGATGGTTTTAGAAAATTCTTCTTTCTGGGGAATAAGTAGAAAGGCCCAGACTATGTCATGTAGTCATAGTAACAAGTAAATGTTGTAATATTCATAAGGTCAATGTTGTCTTATTTATAAGGTCAATATTGTAATATTCATAAGATAATGCTGTCATATACAAAAGGTCGATGTTGTCATATTCATAAGGTTAATGTTATATTCGTAAGGTCAATTTTTCATATTCATAAATCAATGTTGTAATAGTCATAAAGTCAATAATGTTATATTCTTAAAGGCCAATGTTGTTGTATTCAAAAGGTTAATGTTTGAATATTCACAAGGATATTTTTTGATATTCATGAGATCAACGTTTTAAGTTTTCATATTCATAAGGTCAATGTTGTAATATTCATAAGATAATTGTTGTTATATTCATAAGGTTACACATTAAGGCTGTCACATTCATAAGGTCACTTAAGGTCAATGTTGTCATATTAATAATGTTAATTTTGTAATATTCATAAGGTCAATGTTGTAATATTTAAAAGGTCAATGTTGTCATATTCATAAGAGCAGTTTTACCATATTCATTAGGTTAATGTTGTAATATTTGTAAGGTCAATGTTGTCATATTCATGAGATCAATGTTTTAATATTCATAAAGTAAATTTGATCATATTCATAAGGTTAATGTTGTAATATTCATATGATCAACATTTTAATATTCATAAAGTCAATTATGTCATATTCATAAGGGCAATGTTGTAATTTTTTAATACTGATAAGGTTAATGATATAAAATTCACAATGACAATGTTGTAATTTTTAATATTGATAAGGTTAATGATATAAAATTCATAAGGCCCATGTTCTGATATTTACAAGTTTAATGTTATCATATTCATTAGGTTAATGCTTTCATACCATCACACATAACACTTCATAATAATTTCTTAAGATACCCTACCTATTTATGCTTTTGGAACGATGAAATATTTTTATCATTTGTTAGAGCATGCCTTTCATTATATTGTTCATATCAGTTTGTGAAAGAAAATCATATCAGGTGATTTATTGATATTACTGCATTATTGAATGTCAAAATTGAATTAAATATGTTTTTTGAGCTATTTATACCAAACATGCTGAAGATGAAACAACATGGTGCAAAAGATGTCCTGTCTTAATGATTCATTGTTGGTGTAAAAAGACTCAGTCTGTTTGCTTTCACATTCATGTAATAATTTTAACAACTGAAAAATTGCTACAGAATTCGTGGTTCAAGATAGTATGATATATTCTTTAATATTGATGAAGATGAATTTCCTTTGGAGAGGATTTCCACACTTGTGTTAAGTACTGCAACACTCTAAGAAGAATTTTAATAACAAAACAGTTAATGATACCATGCAAGTGAGTTCACCAGCATATCAGGATTCAACACTGGAAGACCAACGAGATATAATTTGACTTCTCCAGCATGCCATTACCACAAGTTCAGGTAGGTTTGCTACAAGCATAAGTTCAGTAAAACCTGTCTGCTTTGCGACAGATATTTTATGTTGAGAGGTATAATCTGATTATTCAAATTTTACTTCTATCTAAATAAAAAAAAATACATCTTACTTTACTCGTCATGACAATGTCTGAGGTGACAAAACACTGTTATCATCTAATTAATGGAAATGGGTATTATTTTGTGTGGTTTAAAATTCATGATTTTGATTCCTAAACCTATTCCAGAGGTTTTATTTTTGCTATTCTCATTTATGTTTCGTTACCTTTTTAATGAAAAAAATTATGCGAAGGGACATTTTCTCGAATATCTGCTAATCACGAAATTAGCCAAAATAAACCTTTTGCCAAGACTTCTGCTTTTATAGTACACGTATATGATTTACATGCATATATCTTTTGGTGCAAATTTAATGTATGAAACAGTATCAATAAAAGCCATGCAGAAAAGAATTGCAATACAATCAATTTCTTTCAATACACGAGTTCAAGTACAAATAAATTGTATCACCGCAACTTTGTATGTAATTTATTGAAAAAGTTGAAAGTTAATACAAAAAACTTTTGACATCTATAAAAATATGTTTTACGTGTCACATAATAGATTATTTGCAACATTCTTTCTGACAAAATGAAAACAGCTTCGTAAAAAATAAATTTGGTGTTACATAAAGATGATACGAAGTTTCATACCAATGAATTTCATGTTACATACTTTTGCACCAGCTAGGTTGTATAGTATGCCTAACAATGTCTATATTTTCAAGTATCTTCAACAAATACAAGCATGATGATAAATAATTCCAATTGTAAATGCAAAGCCCAATTTCATTGGTTAACGTCATGAAAACGAGGAAGTTATTTTTCCAATAAATGCTTCTTGCCCATGACACTCCGAAGTTAAAAAGTGAAGTATACGGTGACTTCAAATTCAGTGATAACATTGTTTAAAGTGTAAAGAATTGGAATTATAAGAAACAACAGAAATTTTGGAGGAGTTTATGGAGGTGTAAACACGGCCTTTAACTCACAAATTTTAAATAAGTCCTTTGGACTTTATTCAGTTTGTGAGTGAGTCGGCCGCATTTACACATCAATAAACTCCTCCAAAATATCTTTTATTCCTATAATAAACTTACTAGTTATTGTGAAACAGTATTAAAAACTTTAATATAAAGTATATTGTTTTGAAGCTTTATTATTTCACATGTCTATTCCTTGTGGTAAGGTCATGTAATTGGTACCACAATATATACAGGGCAACCTGTCTAATCCTAGTAGTATACTGAGTGACATCTGGTGAAATCTAACATAGTTTTTAAGGTCCAAAAGAATTCTTTTCAATGCCTTTAAACCTAAGTATTTCAACATTCTGAACAATCCAACATATTTGTATGGTCCAATGGAGTGTCTGATTAGACACATTCTACTGTATATGGTGAATAAAAGGATATGGAGTAAATGCACATGAGACAAAGTCCCTACAAATACATGGTAAAAAACAAGCAAAGGAACAATGCTTTTTATTGTTGTTCTTCATCTTGAAGTCACCATGAGGCCTTCAACAATGAGCTTTGCTCATACCTCATAGTAAGTTCATGACAAATGTACAAATGAATTTCTCTGCAGCACAGAAATATCCTATTGAATAATGCTAAGGGTTTTTTCTTAACTGTTGCATAGGTGCATCATTGCTTCACAAACAAATCTTGTTAATGCATATCTAGTAATTTTTATCAAACTGGTGCATCATGATTTCTCTTTCAGATGAAAACTGATTTGGCAGTGGCATACTACATGCACAGGCTTAAATGGCTAATTCAATATTACACCAGGTTGAAAAGAATAATGACAGAGGCCTGCAGATTACAAACTCCCTTCCTAGAATCTCTTTAAATTAAAAAGGTAATGGTTACAACCAATAGTTTACTTATATCAAAAATTTTGATTCATGTGCTTTTTCTCTCAGGGGTGGGGCTAAGATGACTACTGTTGTATCCATATATGATGGGGGAGAATGCCTACTATTCAAGGTAAAATAAAAACGGACTAATAGGAATACATACAAGTTATATGATGCCTGACAATCTAAACGTTCAGTTTGAGAAGAGTATTATTTATCATTGGGGAATAAATTGTTGGTAATATTTTTTTCAGATTCTATAAAGGACACAACTCTTCAAAATTTTTTGGAAATGATGTTTTAAAGTTGGAGGAGTAGAGGAAGCTGTTAGGGTCACCTCTCCATCTATAACACAAAAGGATCATTTAGGTGGATTTGTATGGTATGTATAAACTGGAAAACAAATTGGAAAATGATTTTATATTAGGGTTCAATGTTAGACTTTCCTTTTGCTGTGACCAACTTTTATCAGACCTAGACAGGATGGAAACATTTGAAAAAGAAGACCACCCCATGTTTCCACGAATAATAACTGCCTACTTGTTTCAATATGTAGCAAATGCATTAATGTTGGGGTGTAGATCATTTCACCCCCAATAAAAAAAAAACAAAAAACAAAAAAAAAAATAATGGGAATAATTTCCACAGATATATATTTGATCAAGATGCTTAAGCTTCTATCTCAAATCAAACAGAATTTAAAATATTCAATAGATACTTATGGAGTTATTTCCCTTCAGGTAGTTCGAGCCTTCTGAAAATTTGAGCCAGCATTTTTTAATTTTTAGTCATTTTGTAGTTCTTAGCCCATTTGTTCAAAAAAGTAAAATAATAAAGGGCTATGCCGAGCGCAGCATGATACCACTGCAGCATGTCGACCACTGAAATTTGAACAAGTGTAAACTAAAATTAATGTGGACACAGTAATTTGCTGGACACAATAAGGACCTTGTCACAGAAATTAACTGGACACAAACTAGTGAAAATAAAAATTAGCTCTTTTAATCCCTTATTACTAGGATATTGTAAGAACTAAGAAATTCTGTTGACTACCATCAAGAGAAATAAAAAAAAACTCAGGTTGAAATCCAATGAAAAATAAAATAAAGATTTAACATATTTTGAAGTACTGCAATTTGGCCCCTTTGACCCATTATAGCTTGGAAACCAAAGGGCAACGCAAACTAGAATACTGACAAAGTCAGAAAGGGCCCCGCCCCCTTGTGTGTCCCAAAAACCTGACTGCGGAATTTCATGGAAATAAGATTTTCCTCAAAATCAAAAGGGAGCTTCCTTTGATCAGGACCAACCTTTTGTATATCATATAAATCCCTGATGGGAATTTTAATATTCATTGTATGACGTACAGCTAATTCTCAAAATATGCACTTTTTCATATTAAAATGAAGTTTTTTTCCCAAAAATCATTTTCAGATTTTTCACAAAAACAAAAGGGTGCTTCCTTTGCTTAAGTTCAACCTTGAGTATCAAAATCATTAAAATCCCTGAAGGCAATCTTGAGTTATTGTACGACATAGAGCTAATTCTCAAAATATGCACTTTTTCATATAAAAATGAAGTTTTTTCCCAAAAATCATTTTCATATTTTCCACAAAAACGAAAGGGAGCTTCCTTTGGTAAAGTTCAATCTTGAGTATCAAAATCATTAAAATCCCTGAAGGTTCTTGAGTTATCGTACGACATAGAGCTAATTCTCAAAATATGCACTTTTTCATATAAAAATGAAGTTTTTTCCCAAAAATCATTTTCATATTTTCTTCAAAAACGAAAGGGAGCTTCCTTCAGTCAAGTGCAACTTTGAGTGAAAAAATCATAAAAATCCGTAAAGGCATTCTTGAGTTATCGTACGACATAGAAAACGCTGACGGACGGACAGACAGATGGACGGACGGACAGACGGACGGACAGACTGATTACTATAGGGCGCAACCATTTCATGGCGGGGCCCTAAATATACTGCCATATCACTGAAAGCTTAAAATGAGAACAATCCAAAGATAAAAATCTGATCAAAATCTAATGAAAAATAAAGACTTCACATATTTCTAATGATTGCAATTTTGACCTCTTTGACCCCTTATAGCTCGGAAACGGTAAGAGACACATCAAATCTGTTGACATACTGCTGAACGCTTACATTTAGAGAAATCCAAAGAAAAAAATCCTATCAAAATCTGATGTAAAATAAAGATTTTACATATTTCTAAAAATTGCAATTTTGGCCCTTTTGACCCATAATAGCTCAGAAACGGTAAAAGCTACACCAAATCTGTCGACATACTACTTAAAGCCTACATTGAGAGCAATCTAAAGAAAAAAATCCCATTGAAATCGGATGAAAAATAAAAATTTTAGGTAATCCGCATGTTTTTCAATTTTTGCCCCGTTGGGCCCCTCATAGCTTTGAAAGGGAACAAGTTATCAAAAATCTAATGGTGCAGCGCTATGTTAATTTATCATACGGAATCCACTGCAAAAAAAACTGCATCAAAATCGGACTAAAAATAAAAAAATTCAATTTTTGAAATTGGCCCCCTTTGGGCCCCATTTATCTTGTGAACGGTACATTCCACATAAAATCCATTGGGGGGTACTACTGCTTGGAAATTTCCTCAGGAAGACACTGAAAGAAACCCCATCAAAATCCGATAAATAATAAAGATTCTACAGTCAAATATGTTAAAACATCAAATTTAACCCCTTTTGGCCCCTTTTTTCAAAACGGGTGGGGCCACAATGACCAAAACTAAGCCAAGCCTTCCGTTTAAGCCAAAGAACATTATGTTAAAATTTCATTAGGATTGGTCAACTGAAACTAAAGTTATTGACCAAAAACAAAAGTGTCTACAGACGACGACAACGACAACGATGACGCCGATGACGCCGATGACAGCACCATACCATTATACGACCGCAAAAATATTTGCGGTCGTATAAAAATGATACGTCACCAATCATCTTTTCCTGTTATCAGGCTTTGAAAATCAGGCCAATTTCAGTATTTTTCAGCAATATTTACAAAGAATATATAGGGAACTGTGAGAACATGCTTATTGTTTATCTTTCATATGAAATAAACATCAGATAGATTTTTTAAAATTTTTGACATTTCAGAGGTATACATTTCAGCTATAAGTTGAGCTGATAAAATCTATATGTCACCATTTGATTATGAGAAATATTTTATAAAGTTTAGGAAACAGACAATATTTATGGTAAAAGGGAGCTAATTCGCGGGAAAGTGTATATCAATCTATTATGACGTCACAGTGAAAAGGCCAAATAAGGAATATTCAGGCTTGGAAATCCAGTCAATTCTGCATCCGACTTTTGTTTCACAAATGCGACAATCGAATGTGTCGTGTATTAGTGTCAATCTACCTTAAGTTTTGAAATTATCAACAAGATTATAACTAAGAGGGATATTTTGATGAAGAAGTTAAATATCTAAGTTTAGAAATTTAAATATAAAACAATGACTGTCTGAGAGTATTTATGTCTAAAATGGATGATTTCACATTACTTTGGTCCTAAAAAAATTTCATCTGCATGTTTTGATTGGTGGTTACATTACTTTTGCTTTTACCACCACTAATATAAAGTTGTTCACATGGCAAACTGCATAACTAAAATTCAATAGATTTTTCATATTCATTTAAGTAATACATATTACTAGATAAAATAAAATAAATAACATGATATATCAGAAATAAATTTTATGCAATTTATTTTTTTCAAACAGGACACATAAACCTATTGGTACACTTTCAAGGAACATAATCAGGCTATATAGGAACATTGCACGATCTGACAGTTGTGTTTTGGAGTGTGAAGTAATGCTGATATTTTTGAACTTGCACAGATAGTGGTGACACTTTGCGATTTATATACATGTGGATAAATCTATTCAATATCTTCACCAAAAAAAAATTCAATAATAGAGACATCATATGTATATGTATCATAGTATACAAACGTAGAATTGGTTGTGAAATAAAGGAAAAGGTATTAATATAAATATACAAATCTAAATCCCTCCAAGTCATGGTATGGTTTCTTTAAGCAATTACTAAATTAATGTGCATGTTAATCCATAGAAAACAAATGGATCAGCATGCCCTTTAATTTAGTGATTGCTTTACGAAACTGTACCCAGGTTTTTGAGTTTCAATTTGTCACCTCAAATTTATAAATTGTCAGAGGTTTTTGAGGGGGTTTATATGGACTAATAAGGGACTGTGTATGGACTAAATCCTCTGACTATGGAGGATGACAAATCTAAGGATTTACACAGTTTGAAAATGTATTTGACAGCTAAATGATGTAGATTGGTTTGATGCATGTTCAAATATTAGACAGTATAGAAGTATTTAGTGGCTTTTAGGACAGTAGCAAGTTAATGGGTCCCTGAGCAATAGTCCTACCAGACACTAATTCTAGTTGGTATTGAAGGGGGAACATAAGCTTCCTGCTGTATAAATAGCCAGTGACTGGGTGATTTTTTACTGAATGAAAGAGAAACAAGAATAGAAGGAAATATACTTTGTGAGAGAGAATTATTCACTTAGGGTAAATGAAGACCTTCAAAACAACAAATTTTCCTATGGGTAGTAGGTGCTAATACATAAAGAAAGAAAGAGTGCAACAAACTAACACTAATACTGAACTATTCGTAAATTTTTCAATAAGTCAGTATCCACCCAATGTTTAATCCAGGGTTGTTCAAATATCAAAGGCTATCTACATTAAATTACCACCCTCCAAATCAAGTTATAACTAACATTTTGTTTTATGATTTTTTGTTCATCTCCACCCCCTGCATTTCCAAAAAAAATAATTAATTATGGCAAATTGAAATGATTACCGTTAATTGTCCTGATGCAATAAGTCAATGAAATGGGGAAAGAGATTATATAACACAGCCATGAAAAGAAATGTCTTCCATTCAAAATATACAGTTCAGCTACAGTAGAACTTTGATGGCTCAAACTACAATAACTCCAACACCATTTTTGTTGTCACTTTGTTCAAATTCAAACAGTTCGACCTAGAAGGTTGCAACACCCCTCTAGCTCAAACTGGTTTTTATGGTCCTGTGAGTGTTTTAGCCATCAAAGTTCGACTGTACTTTTATATCTACACAATTTTAATATCACTTCAACATTGAAAGGTTAAAAATTGGTAGTAGCTAAAATAGTTTCAAGATGATGCTTATTCATACGTGATTTAATATATTCATACACAAATGAATATCATATTTTATTATTTATTTATTCATTTATTTATTTATCAAATATGTTATTTATTGTTGTCATATATTGTGAAAGTAATTTTATTGATGGGGTTTCAAAAATCATGGTTAAATGCTTTTTTCCATTCCCAGTTCAGGGAATGGCAGTGGATTTTGGACTCCGAGTTTTAAGCGAATGATGTACAAAATCCTTGAAAATTGGTATCCCTTCAAAAAATGTACTTTCACTTTCATATTTGTTTTTATTTCTTTCATGATGTGAACTTGGATATTTATTTAAACAATAGCTTTAAAAAATTAATAATGGTGTGATAAAATATTTCATGGTTTTGTTTTTATTAAAATATTTGCAATCATATACTTTGTCTGTTAATTTCCTGTTGACACAACAGTTATCATTATCAATCATAAATGTACATGTTCCAGACCATACATGACGGTGAGCCGAAAGGGGTTCCATCCCGTAATCTGGACTTTATTTTTTCTAAATCCCGAAATCTCGAACAACAAAAAAACTTTAATACTGATGAAAACCCAATAAGAGTGCTAATTTACATTTAAACATTGTTGTTAGCACACAACAAGCCAAAATTCTGCAGCCTGTAGCATTTGGCCTGTAGTCACTCCTAGGATTACTATGACTAGTTAATTACAAAGCCTACCTCAATCATCTTTACTTTATCTTTCTGGGAAACTTCTGTAAACACTGGTTGGACACATATAACTAGTTATAAACCTACCTCAATCATCTTTACTTTATCTTTCTGTGGAATAGTCTTGTTGTATGTCTCAACGTTGATTTTAAATGATTTCTTCTCATCAAAACATGGCTCCTTAAAATAAACATAGGTAATCAACGATTACAAAGTTCGCCTTGTTATGGCACATGGACACAGAAACCCAATTTCGCCAGGGTGCTCATTTACCATCCCTTATACAAAGGCTAAATGATCTTACCATGTACAGTTATGGAGACCTGAATTCCGACATAAATGGAAAAGTGACCTAATTTTGCCTGGATGCTGACCTACTGCCAAAGATGCATGCACATGCAAGGTTAGATGATCCTACCATGTACAGTTGCTTAGATCTGAACTCGGACATAAACTTGAATGCAAGTCGATCATGCGGAAAATATAGGTCAAAGTGACCTAATTTTGACTGGATGCTTACCTACCCCCAAAGGTGCATGCACATGCAAGGTTAGATGATCCTACCATGTACAGTTGCTTAGATCTGAACTCGGACATAAACTTGAATGTAAGTGGATCATGCGGAAAATATAGGTCAAAGTGACCTAATTTTGCCTGGATGCTGACCTACCCCCAAAGATGCATGCACATGCAAGGTTAGATGATCCTACCATGTACAGTTACTGAGATATCAACTCGGACCTAAAATTAAATGAAAGCCAGTCAAGCGGAAAATATAGGTCAAGGAGACCTAATTTTCTTAGAGGCTGTGAGATAGCCCAAGATGTATCTGCACACAAAGTTTGATGACCCTACCCTTCATAGTTGCAGAGATATATGCCCAAATGCGGACGCGGACGTAGACGTAGACGTAGACATAGACGTAGACGTAGACGCGGACGCGGACGAGGACGCCGGGGGTACACCAATAGTCCCCCTCAACTTTGTTGAGGCGAACTAAAAATACAAAACTTGCAGGTTATTAGAACTGACATGGTGACTTCAAGATAAAGATTTACAACGGCAATGTTCAAATGTTTTGTATAACGGTTTATATATAGTTCTCCCTGGTATATAACATCCAGGCAGCACGAGAGCAGATACAATAAAACTCAGATTGGGACATTTAAGGTAGATGGGTACTCCAAATTTTTTTCAATAGATTTTTTTTATTTTTACAGGATAGTTTCCTTATCATATTAGCATTGAAATAAAAAAATAAAAAAGGGGGGTCACTGCTCTTGTTTTTAAAATAACTGATATCAAAATAATCAAATATTTCTAATGAATATATAGGGAAAAACAGGTATATTGTTGATTTCTTTAAAACTATTCCATAGATTTCTTTCTACTTTACTCATGTGTTAAGCCTTTTGAACATACTTCCCAAAAATAAAAAGAAAAATGGTGGTCACCGACTTTGTTTTCCATGTAATTTGTAAAATGTGAATTTTTTTATCAGATTATCTCCCTTTTTCAAAAATCCTCTTCCAGTTTATTTAATTATCAAGTTACCATACCTCGTCTAATTAGATAAGGACTTATGAAATCAAGTCCATGTAGGTCCTTTGCATTTTGTATTATGGCTATAATATTGACTGATTCATTACAAATAAAAATTTTTGAATGCTTCAAAAGCAGATAATACCATAACAGCATAAATAACAAATTCAAAATTGCAGAAGACTACCGATCTACCTTAAGTTTCAGTCAGAGATGGGGTAATTGTAATTGTAATCTTTAATCAGCTGTAATTGATTACATTTTTTGAAAGTAATCAGTGTAATCATTAATCAGCTTAAAATCTGATTACATGTAATTTAATCTAATCAATTACTTTCAAAAATAGCCTGTAATCCCGATTACTTTATAATTACATTCTGATTACAATGGAGATATTATTAAAATCTCAAATCATGGCTCTTTTCATTTCCATATATAAAATCTCATAAAATTTTATGCAGTCAAGATGTAATATAATTGAAAATTTTTTTGCAAATAGAACTATTTTATTTCATATTTCCATATCTTATTTATCAAAACTGTTTGGAGACAAGACCCTAAATTTACAAAATTTTGTGACAGATTATATCATGAATGCCAATTTTAGTCCTGATTTAAGTTTAATTATGGTCACAATTAAGTGTTGTTTATTTTGGAATCAAAATTTAAATCTTTTGTTTAATCAGTGTAATGTCACCTTTGAAGTCAGATGTTTATTTTGTCTCAAATATATATTTGTCCCTTTAGGGTATTATTATCCATGTACATGTATAACAATTTGATTTTGTAAGATTGAATGCAACATAATTATATAAATGTGAAATAGAAGATGAGGGGTATGGCGTGAAAGCTGGTGTATCAAAATCACATGTTACTCTTAAAAAATAAATTACATGGGCGAACATAAGTGTTGTACCTAAAAGGAAAGTTATTATCATGATTATAATGCACATAACATAGTACTACGGTAATTTCACAGAATAGCAATGACCATACTTTTTAAAATAAAATTTTGTTAATTTGTTTTGAATTCACTGATAGATACATATTTAGTTTTATTTTCAGAGGGTTCATCCTGATATACACATTAAACCTGCAAAAAATAGGCCTCTTTAGTGACATATATTAAGCCAAAATCAAAATATGACAAAACTGGTAGTTGCCAGATAAATTCAAATAACACAACTTTGGAAACTTCCTCCTTTGTCTACTGCTGAAAGTTCAAAATTCAAACAAGTTTACTATCAAAGTGCAGTCTGCACTGAAAGGTGGTTGGCTTTGTCAGCAATGAATATATCATGTGTAGCTGACCTCGATCATGAAGATTGTGATCTCAAATTCAGGGCAAAACTTAAAGTATCAATACTTGGGAACAATTAGAAAGGAAAACTTTTTTACAGCTCAAGTATTATTTGATGTAAAAAATAAGTGAGAATCACATTGTGGATTATGGATTAACTGTACGAAGTTTAATGCTGATAATCTCAAGTTTGATTGAGTGGGGGTGTAAATATTTGATTTTCAGGAGGTCTGGGCGAATTGCCTAGAAAAAAATTATTTATTTTCATGAAAATCTAAGACAAATTAATATATATTTTCACCAAATGTCACATCCGATCATTTATTTGCAATTGCAAAACAAATTTATTCTTCAAAATTGAATTATTTATTTAAAGGACAAGAAGGATAAAAATATTTATTTTCACTGGCACCAAGATAAATTATTTATTTACAAAATCACCCAAGCCCCTGCTCCCCGAAATTCAAATGGTCGTCCCCTTAGTGTGACAAACAGCACGGTATTTTATCTGCGGCCAAACTCCTTTGGTCGAGTAATTGCAGATACTATGCACAGTTATATTTCTTTATTCTCCCAGAAACAGAATTCTAAGTAATCACGATGAAAGCGCTAACTAGTAGAAAGAAGGATGCCTTTAAATAATAAAATTGAAGCATCGCTTGGCATCAGCATGGTCAGCGCCAGCAATTTCACCAACCACTTCCAAATATATCCAAATCTCCAGTCACTGTCTGACATACATGAACTTTCTACGATATTCTTCTTATAAATAACCACCATTCAACTCATAACGGCGGCGTTTTTAGTTACGCTACATTCTCCTTGTTAATGATCGAGAAAGTGAAAGTAATCCATATTAGATCTTTTGGAACCCATCGGCATTTATCCTGCATGACTGCTCAAAGTTCAAATTTTCCCGCTCTTTAAAGAAAAGTTCCGAATATATTATGCTTTACGTGAATAAAGCCATTGTTCGCTTTTAAGATTGCGGGTCCTATGTTATAGTGTGTTTTCAAATTTTTTAATGAGAAATCGCGTGTGTATAAGATATTTTTATTCTGCCATGTGCAGTGCTCCAACGCTAGAGGAACTTACAAGACAAGTAACAAGTAACAATTAAAACCAAACTATGCGCATGCGTGTACACTTGTAAACAAAACAACGTGTTCGTCGCATGGAAAGACAATAAATATACTTATACAGCAATATCAAAAATAGATAAACATTAGAATATCATTCATTCATTACATAAAGCAATTGTCGCATAGTTGATTATTTGCAAGAAACTGATAATATCAACAAGATTCGGCTGCAACAAAAATTAATACACACAGCCGATTTACACAAATTATCTAAAGACGGTATGTTCATTACGCTGCAACAGAGTCCTTGTAATTATGTGGCAATAAACGAGATCTATGAAATTGTTTCACCAAAAACTACGTTATTAGTGGGTATTTTGCTGTTTTGATTGCTTAAATAGCCATAGCTCATAGCAGTTTGAAGTATATTATATAAAAAGCATTAGCTGTAGTGCATTCTTTGGAACCCGGTCTTCGCAATAAGGTGGCCAACCACCTTAAAAAACTAGATAATATACTAAATTTCAAGTTCCAAAATTCCTTGCAAGTTCTTAACCATAGTTATTTAAGAATCCAATGTAATAAGATGTAATCATGATTACTCTTCAATGTATTCATTAATTTCATTTAATCATGCTCAAAATTCTGTAATCATTAATTTAATTTAATCATACATTTTGGAAAGTAATTGTAATTTAATGTAATTTGATAAAAGTAATCGAACCCATCTCTGGTTTCAGTTGGGAAATACATTTTTCAACTTAATTTCTGTCAGAAACTTACAGCACTTTACACTGCATTTACCTCTGAATTTCTGCTAAAATAAAATACAAATGAAAATTGTTTTCACATTCAACATTCAAACAATTTATGCCTATTGGAAATATGACACATACATTTACATTATAAAATCAACATGCATACAGCACCTTCAAATATTAGTTTTAGTCCATATTGTTGTGACAGTTATTCTACAGAACGGCAGTACATAGTATTTTGAAGCCACTCAGGTACTTCTATGAATTCTAATATAAATAAGTTATAATACATTTCTGTCAAATTATTTTGTACATTCATGGTACTGAAAATATTATTTGTTTCATGGTACCAGAAACAATTTTTGTTTTCAAGTTATCTTGGTTGGAGTCAGCAAGGTTTCACTGTACCTTTATATGTGGTGATAACAATTCAATCTGTCTGTACAATTCTTCATAACATACACCATATCCCCATAACTCATATATTGATCTGAAATTTATATCAAAGTTAAATCTTAACATTAAATATGATCAGTGATCAAGTTTGAAACAACAACAGTAAGATACTAAAAAGAACAAAATTACTAGATAAAAAAATCATGGCCAAAAGACGTGGCAATAAACAGAAAACGGATGAACAAGAAACATATGATATATAAAAATCACGAAAATAACAAATATAACATCACTATGCTGGAAAATTTATATTGGATTACAACTGTACACTTAAGATGTTGCACATTTTAGAGTGATATATAGTTTCTCCTTCAGATAGGAGTGAGTTGAAATTATTTCTTCCCTCGAGATATATAGGAAAAATTGCAACATATGTTTCCATATGTTTTTCATATGATTTTCATATGTTGAAAAACATCTGAAAAACATATGTTTGGGTCCGGTCTGGAAACATATGTTTTTTGACATTTGAAAAACATATGTTTTTCAAAAACATATGAAAAGCATATGTTTTTCATTATATGTAAACATATGAAAACACATGTTTTTCATATGTTTTTTACAAAACATATGTTTTTCATATGATTTTCATTAGAACTAAACATTTGTTTTCATATGTTTTTCATTAATCTTAAACATATGAATAAACTCCTCCATAGTTACTTTTATCACTACTTGGGGGTTTCTGTTTCGACATCCTTTGTTGTATTTCCATTTAATAGTCAACACATGGACTTGAATAGTCCATGCACAGGCAAATGTGCCATACATGAAATTCATGTGAAAAACATGAATTTACAATCAGTCTGATTTCATGAGTTTGATGTACAAAACAACAGCAATAAAATATCTAAGGAACAAAGACACATTAGTCTAGAGACATGCCAAAATAGATAAAACAGAAAAAAGATACAAGACATTAAAAACTTTGGAACTTAGTGTGAACTATAAAAACCAAGAGTGACAGAAGGTGCTGCAGAAGGGTAATCATGTCCTGCTCCTTATATGGTGACTGTCCAACACTGTCATTGAGTCAACCCATGGTAATGTCAAAACCTGTATGGCCACATAAAGTTAATCACTTGGTTCTCATGCCCTCAATCTCTTGGTAGGGTACCTCATTTCCCTTTTTTACTGTCATACTAATAAAATAAAAAATTAACACCACCTCTGATTATTTTTGGGGGTATATGCAAGGGAAAAACTGTGTCATCACTTATTGGGGAACAAAACAATTTAAATGGACACCTCCCTCCCTCATCATTTTCTCTAGAAAAAAAGGCTGAGAACCAAGTTATTTAACTTTGTATGGCCTAACATTAGATCTCTGACCAGGATCAGTCTTGCTGGACAAGTCTTCCATGTCAACGATTTATATTGGACACTCACTGTTACCCATTCAGGCCATTGTCAGGTCTTCTCCTTATATCCCCCAGCCAGTTTTTTTACCTACTGATAATTCTCAGTTGTATTTCACTTTGCCATGATAGAGCTGAAAAACTGCTAGCTGAGGTGTTAAACTCCATTCAATTCATTTGCCTACTATATATACATTTGAAGAACTGACCCAATAAAACGAATGTTCTAAAGATAAAAAAGGACAATGTGGATTTTTGTGGAAATGATGTCACTCCTACTTTGCATTTAGTTATAATAAAAAAATCATGAGAAAAAAATATACATTTTACACTATTTATATTGATTTATATGTAAATAAATGTATCATTATATTATATATATATATATATAAATTAGTGTTTTTAAAATTGATTCAATTAATCCATTATGTCCATATTATTCTTCATAATGTCCATATTATTCTTCACTTATAATGTTCTTCATCAGCTCCTAAAAATACAAAAAAAACATGTTTAAGGTGTTTGCAGGGTATTTATTTCCTGTTAAAGAGTGTTGTGAAATTTTCTGTGTAGAAACATAATTATATTATTGTTCAAAATGTAAAATAAAATTTTGGGGTCACCATTGAAAATTTCAGGATTTTACATAGAAATGATAGGGAAAATGATTACGTGAGAGCATAACTTGAAAAATCTATTATAAATTTTGTTCATACTTTGCATGTGTTTTGAAATCCTTATATAGTTTACACATAAAAAAATAAAAATTAGGGGTCACCATTGAAATAAGAGAGATAAATTGCGAAATGTTTATTTCTCTATAAATGATATCTATGTTAAATTCTTTTATCAAATTATCTCCCTTGCATTATTTCTGTGTTCTGCAATTCCAGCAACAGATTTAAAGCTCACTTGTTTTCGTTCACATTTTTGTAATGAAAATGTGGTAAAAGTGACAAGGAATAAAAATTTTAAATACTTTGGAACTCTCTTAACATTTCAAATAACTATTTCGTTAAATCAATTAAAGAATGAAACCTAAATGAACAAGTATAAGACAAAAATGGTGGAATAATACTAC
>MJUU01058753.1:15584-29436 GCA_002080025.1 Modiolus philippinarum | reverse complement strand
TTATTGCTTTCATAATAAACATTACAAATCCTGACACCATAAAAACAAATTGCTCATTATAATGAAAAAAAGAATAAGTTAAATGTGTTCAAACATGATAGTCAGTATTTATCAAAATATATAGGTGAATGCTTCGTTTGACCTTAAAGGAAACTAATTTATTCCCAGTAAGAAATTTCGTCAATGAATAAAATAACACAATAATTCAACCCTTTCGGTATCCCATTCTCACCATCATATCGAATGACCTATTCAGGTTATAACGACAATATTTATTCACGAAAAAGCAGTACGCGTTGCTTTGTCATTTCTCACCTTACCAACACATTATCATTCATATTATATTGAGCTGCGTGCAACTGTTCCTTTGGTTGTTTTTACCATGTATTTGTAGAGACTTTGTCTCATGTACATTTACTCCATATCCTTCTATTTTCCTTACGTATCTTAGCTGTCACAACCTCATCCATCTTCTATCTATTTCTTGCCCACCTAATGTTCATCGTGTACTATGTTACAATTCTAGATTTCCTAGGAGGAGGAATGACTAGATTACCAAAAGCTATATTTTAATATAGCATAGGTGGCCTAGTGGTCTAGGGCGCTGGACATAGTGCAGGCGGTGTTGCCATAGATGATGTCCGGGGTTCAAATTAAGCCGTAGACCTTGCTGGATTTTCCGATGTGAACAGGATTCAAAAGATGATTTTCATCGCTGTTGGCATTCGGAATCGTATATTCTACCTTTGCAGCTCACTTTACCAACATATTATCATTCATATTATATAGAGATGTGTGCAACACTATTATCTATATGCCTTATGTATCTTACCTGTTGGAACTTTATCTATCTTCTATCTATTTCTTACCCACCTATGTTCATCGTGTACTATGTCATAACTCTAGATTTCCTACGAGGAGGAATAACTAGGTTACCGAAAGCTTTATGTTAATATAGCGTAGTTTATGTGGCCTAGTGGTCTAGGGCGCTTGACATTGTGCAGGCGGTGTTGCCATAGATGACAACAAAGCTGGGGTTCAAATCCAGCCGTAGACCTTGCTGGATTTTCCGATGTGAACAGGTTTAAAAAGATGATTTTCATCACTGTTGGCACTCGGAATCATATATTTTACCTTTTTGCAGCTCACCTTACCAACACCTTATCTTTCGTTTTGTCATTTCGATCGGTTTTTAATTATTATAAATAACGTAAAATCAGACATGTAAATTTACACCAAAGCGCTTTTGTTCTAACTGGGGGACCTGAGTCGGATCACCCAAGCCATTGCGCCCCACCTAGAACAAGGGCTATTTTTGCTTTTTTTTTCTTTTTATGTCAAGGCCAGATTTTGAGAGTAGTAAAGTAAAATTTTATGTTTTACTATCAATGAAATTTTTAAAGATAAAGAGTTTAAATCTCTAAAAAATTATATTGACCGTAGGGGGATTCAAACAAGGATAGTTTCGTCTACTAGACGTCTGCACCTACTATACCATGAACTCGTTGGCAAGTCATATATTAAGAATGGGACTCATTGAGGATATATATTATTATTATAATATAAAACATTTATTTCATGACATTGTAAGTATTGGAAAAATTCTTAAGAATGTATATTAGTTTTTCTTCACTTAATAAAATTAGCTGGGATCTAAATCAGGCCTCTGGCTTTCGGGGTCAACTTATACAGACACACCGCGTCTTCGTGTGATAACTATTACATATCATCACAGTATGAGTGTACTTCTTGGTAACTTTTATTGCTACGGTCAACCAAGTGGCAAAAGTTGTACTGAAACGAAGACAAAAGTTTACACCCCAAGCTTACATAAATGGTCGTTTAAAAGACAACATTGTATACAAGTGTCATCTTTTCCGTTTGATATGTATATACTGTTTAGTCTTTTTAAGGCGACGAGTCAAAAACAGATGGTTAGCTTGGGTTGTAAATCTTGATTTCGATTCAGTAAACGTTTTGCCACTTGGTTAACCTTAGCAATAAAGGGTATTTGAAAAAATACAACTGGACGGGGACACCTTAACTTTTATTTTTCAAGTTTTGAACAATCACCGTTATGACCATTTAGGCAACAACAGTTACTATTGAGATCATAATCATTGATGGGCAAAAAGGTTCTAGCAATTCTTATTTGTGAACGTGGCTATATTTCATTAATCTTAAATAACATGGGGGGGGGAGTATTATAAAATTACCCAGACAAGAGAAAAAGCTTTATTCATATTAACCAAAGATTACAATGGTATAGAGGAGAATACAGTAAATAGTTAATACTTATACATGACAACACGTACATATATCTACGATATATACAATAAGAAAAAGAGAGAACTCAACATTTTAGCCTAGAGAGCCACTGAACTATTTATATTCCTTATGAATCTACACAATTTTTTCTAGTTTTACTTTATCAGAAGTACACATTATGTTTTTGAAATTTAAAATATTTGGCCTTCGTGTTGAGTAAGTAGATATGAATCGATTTCTTTTTTCACTGAAAATAAATACATTCCATAATAAAATGAAATTCATCACCAATACATTAGCTATTACAGTTTGCGCACAATTTATTTTCTCTATCAATATTGTTCCAATGCCCGTTTTCTATAGGAAGTTCATGATTTGAAGATCTGAATTTGCAGAGGTTGTAAATGGCTTTATCGTCTAAAATATCTAAATATTTTTTTCAAATTCAAAAGACTCTTGTCTTGTCTTATAACAAAATTACCGAACAGAGTTGTCATGAGGCCAAACGACAAATTAGGTCAGTAGAAACTACCGGAAAATTGTCGACCGTAATGGTTCTGACTTGGTACAAGTATTCTTAAAGAAATGGTGGGTTAAATAACATATCAGTTTATTGCACCATTTACCGTTTATCCACCAAAACAAGTTAAGCTTATGTTAAAAATAAAGATGAAGAGAGCGAAACTGTACCAAAGAGGTACTAACATTAAGATCTGTGGTTTTAACAAAATTGCTGCTTACAAATTATTCCAACAGGGTTTTTGAAGCAATCTATTTTCGGACGAGGGTATTTCTTACACATCATTTAGTGTTTTAATTGTGCAATCATCTACCATAAATTATTTTCACAAATGTTGTTATATTTGCTGACTTGAAACATCAAACTCTTAAAACCGAAGGATTGACTCCCTCCATCGTAGTTTTGTTCTTAGCTATATTTGATATTACAGATTATTCGGATTTCGTTTGGTTTTATGCATTTTAAACATTTTTTGAAATTATGAATTTCCTTTGTTTGGGTTCTAGTGCTGCTGATGAGGAATAAATTTCCGAAATGGCCATACAGCTCATTAAAATTATTGCAGTTGGAGTTAACATATGTGTTGTGGTCTCATGTTCATTTCCTCCATATCCTCTCGTTAAATATTTAATACAGGAGTTTGTCTTTTATTGCAGTGTGGAGTTGGTAAAACAACACCCCGTGGTAGAGGTGTATGCTCTTTATTTTTCTTAGATATGGTGTACTTGTACATGAGATAATATCTTATGTGTACACTTTGTCAAATTACTATTTTCTAAATTTATGTAAATTCTAGAAAAATTAAATGTTTGTATGCTTTGACAATGTGCGGGACAGCTGGAGCATAGTTGTTCAGGAAGATCTTTTTATAGCTATGAATTTTTTAGACTCCACATCTGATTAACACTGCTTGTAGAGTAGACCTTATCACAGTAACTTTTCATGCCATCTGTGAATGCGGTCAATAAAGCAGTAGGTAGCTTAGAAAGTGGCTTATTGGAGCATCTTGAAGACCCCGCAATGAAACTCCATCTAAATGAGTTCTAATGAAGTTTAGGTACCCAGTAGATGTAGTGGAGCTGATTGTTTTCATCATCTGATTTTATGCCAAAGTATGCTAAAACAGAGGTGCGATTTTCAATAAGAGTGTGGCGGTTTCCTGATGAACTATCAATTCCCATCTCCTTAACCAGACAGACAAGATAGTGTTTCTTACACACGAACAGTATGTTGTTAGAAGCTTTGTTTGTAGGGACAATGACGTAATTTTCGTGGAGGTTGTTCAGAGTTTTTCTAACTAGGGGATCTTCAAATATTCTGGGATTTCTGGATTTCATTGATGTTTTCATCGCCGAATATGATTCACAATTAACGACTTAATGGACCTGATCCAGTCGGACAGCGTCTCGACATCTGCTTTCTCTTTCTTCGCCCATTTCCTCGCATAGTCCTTAACTGCATCCATCAAAATTTTGAAGTTGTACTTATTGTAAACATATTTTATTAATTAATTTTTCAATCATCTATACAATATGATAACAAACAATACATAAATAAGGTTACAAATTAATTAAGAGGATTCGGAAACAAGACACAAGATCTTATATAAATCCGTATCTTGTCAACAGTACTTCAAGTTGATAAACTGGGGTTTTTGGACCTTTTAAGAAGACCTCTTTAACAGTGGTACCCTACACTGAGTACACCTAACCGTATACAAAGAGATGAATGCTGGATTAAAGAGTTGGGTATAGCAATACACTATGGTTGTAATGAAATAACATAACTAGAGGCCCAGAGACTGAGCCTGTATCGCTCACCTGACAAAAGGCTTCTATGCCATGCATGACCAAAAAGTTTTTTTACCATTGACCTCTTGAAGTACCACTGGCTTTTGCTAGTGTCGGTACCAAGTTCGGCTATCCCGAGTTCCTATCGTTATTTATGTTTGTCTCTTGTTTTCGTTGTTGTTTTTCTGGTGCAGTTTCCTTGTGGATTGTGGCATGTGATTGTAGTTCCTGGCCATTGTAGGTGTTTGCTGTTATCCTGTTTTTGTAACTCTTGTAGTTTGATATTTTCTATAATTTCTAGGTCACCAGTTATCAGGTGTCCAGCCGGACTGTAATTGAAGGAGAAGGTGGAGCAAGCGCAATCAGGTGGTTTGGCTTTGAAGGCGTCATTTTTGAAATCATGCAATAGCCGTTTGTAATTGAAAATGCCTGTTGCAATGAGTTTAGTGTAGGAACACGAAATAAGTGGAGCAGATTGATCTTTGAATTAAGGTGGAATTATTTATGTCACTGTTTTGCAGTGTAGGATGTTTGCAAAATTAATGCTATTCATGCCTTTATTGGCGAATTGAATTTTGAGGAATGTCCGGTTATCAGGTTCGTTGGCTGATTCGCCGACAGGCTGAGCAGTCTATGATTGAATATACCCAAAACAATTGTTGCTAATTTATATTCTAGGGAATGCCAATCAGTAAGTGATGATGCTAAACATATTTTGTAGAAAGAATGAAGAATTGAAAAGGGCACAGAATACAATTTGGTACGAATGTGATGAATACCTAGTGGAATAGTAATAAATGGAAGAAGATCATTTATTGAATAACTAAATACCGAAGTTATTGAAATGTCACGTGCAGACGCTGGGCAATTTAGTGCCTTTGTCCATGGCTACGCGGTATGCGTTGGCTTCCATTCTATATATTCATTACATTCACCGAATTACGTCCTGGACTTGACATATTTCCTTCACTTTTTAGCTCACCTGAGCCGAAGGGTCAGTAAGAGCTATTGCCATCACTTGGCGTCCGTCGTCCGTCGTCTGACGTACGTCCGTTAACTTTTAACATTTTCATCTTCTGTTCTGAAACCACTGAAGCAAATTCAACCAAACTTTACAGGAATGATGTATGGAAGGTCCTTTACAAAGATTGCTCATTTCATTCCGATCAAATAAAAAACATGGCCGCCAGCGCGGAACTCAGGTTTAACATTGCACCCTATGGGAAATCACATATTCATCTCCTCTGAAACCACTGAACCAAATTCAACGAAACTTTACAGGAATGATATACTTAAGGCCCTTAACAAAGATTGTTCATTTCGTTTGGATCCGTTAAAAAAACATGGTCGCTAGCACGGAACTTAGTTTAACATTGGACCCTATGGGAAATTCACATTTTCATCTTCTCCTCTGAAACCACTGAAGCAAATTCAACCAAACTTTACAGGAATGATGTATGGAAGGTCCTTTACAAAGATTGCTCATTTTGTCCCGATCCGATAAAATACATGGCCGCCAGCGCGGAACTTAAGTTTAACATTGGATCTTATGGGGAAAATCACATTTTCATCTTCTCGTCTGAAACCACTGAAGCAAATTAAACCAAACTTTACAGAAATGATGTACTAAAGGTCCTTAACCAAGATTGCTCATTTCACTCTGATCCAATAAAAACATGGCCGCCAGCGCAGAATTTGAGTTTAACATTGAACCAATAGGAAAAATCACATTTTCATTTTCTGCTCTGAAACCACAGAAGCAAATTCAACAAAACGTCACAGAACATAGCTAAACATTAGACCCAATTGGTAAAAAAACTTTTTGGTCATGCATGGTAAAGAAGCCTTTTGTCAGGTGAGCGATACAGGCTCAGTCTCTGGGCCTCTAGTTATGTTATATCATTACAACCATAATGTATTGCTATACCCAACTCTTTAATTCAGCATTCCTCTCTTTGTATACGGTTAGGTGTACTCAGTGTAGGGTTATTTGTCTTATATTTTTTTCAATAATCCCGACTTTCATGTTGACAATTGAATGGTCAGGTTGGTTATAATGTGCGTAAACATGTCGGGTCTTATTGTCCTTGACTTCATATCTATGTCTGCACATACGTTTGTTCAACCTGTTTTTGTTTCCCTTACAAAAACCAATACGCGTTTCTTTTGATTATTTATTTTCATGGATAAAGTAAACATAAGCTACTGAACGGATGATGTCCTGGGAGACGAACCGCCACCAGCAGATACCCATCTAGTGGTATGAAACAACGGCAGTAGAATACCAAAGGAACAAGGGAAGTGATGATCACAAAAATCGAAGTCCAAAGACTACAGTTTATATCCCATCAGCGTCGATAAAAGCAATGCATTTGGATGGAAGAAACAAGTTGTTTGTATCAAAATATATAGAAAGATGATAAAATCTTGATGAAAAATACATTATATGCATACAATCTGTTAACAAAACTTTCAAAATTTCAATTACACTTTGACATGTGTTGTGTAAAAAGTGAATCTCCAATTCATGTGTTACTGCAACTCTGTCCAAAGAGGGATCTTTCAACATTTTATTTAAATTTCTATACAGTATGATTTGAACGGTACGTGCAAATTTGTTTAATTTTAATAAAAGGTGAAATTTAATTTAAAAATTTCGATTAATACTATCCATTATTGAGTCGTTATTCTAAAGAAAGGTAAGAAATTACGGGGAAAACATTCGATGAGAAAATAGATTACACAGATGTTTGTCCTTTAATGATAATCACGTGATGTTATACACTAAATAATTTAAACTATCAAATACAAGTTACACTTCATTGTTATTTTGTTTTTAACAATAAATTCAAAGAAGAATGCTTGAAAAAAATTCTACCGAGAATATTTTTCTCAGATGTAAGCATTTTTTATTTTTTTGTTAAAATATTACTAGTAAACAGGATAATAACGCATCATAAGTGACATCACTTTGAAACATTCACAACTTGGTTCTGTTTAGTGTTAGGTATTGAATGACGTCAAGTTGCAAATGACCAAAGATAAGACCCTGAAAAAACATGCATTCATTTTATTTGTTTCGCTTTTCCTTTTGACCGTAAATTTATCATGTATATCATTCGGAACCTGCACACAAAGTTCACAGAAATCATTAAAACTTACAATGAAGAAAACACATTAAACTGTATGCTGAGTGATCTTCACTATCATTATACCGTAGCCTAAGAATCATTGCACAAACCCAGACAGGCAGACACAAAATGAAAGTCAATGTAAGCAATGCGACGCCCCAAACCAAGTCAATTGACCAAAAAATATCAATCATGGCCGCCAGTATTCAAAAAAGTAAATCATAAAAGGAATAAAACTAAAAACCACCAAAATATATATCCTATAAATCATAAGGCTCTAAAGCTGTACACACAGATAAGCGACAAGCGAAAAGAAATTACAGGGAGGGAGGGTAGGAACAAACAGGATACATTCAGACACATGTCCCATAATATTCCTCGACTATCCAATATTTTCTCAAGATCAACTTTGAGAATGAGGCGCCATGTGTTCATTTATCACGTGATCTCACTTAGGATAATAACGTATCATAAGTGACATCACTTTGAAACATTCACAATTTGGTTCTGTTTAGTGTTGGGTATTGAATGACGCCAAGCTGCCATTACAAAGATTATTGATACCTGTTACATTACCATCCAATATCACCCCTCTTTAATAATAGTGCCTTCCCAATACTCATCTTTGGCCATGTTTTTTAGAAAAAAAAATCATGTAACAACTCGCATTAATTGCAAATCTGTAAGTCTCTAGATTTGCACTGATGAGACGCAAAATTGGCTTTCAAATATTTTTTCCACATTAATCATATCCACTATACAGGAGTGGGTAATTACTTGTATGTTTCAAAGTAGTTACTCCATACCCTTTAATTCTTACAGTATGTAGGATCACGCAAAGCAATATTTAGAATGTGTTCTGTTAAGATGAGCTGTGAGTCTGGGCATTTCCCCTCCCACAGTCAGCCATGTAAATAAAGTCCTAACACGGCGAATTACGGTTGAAGAGTTAAAATTCACAGTTTTCCCAACTTGGTACCTGTAAATTTGTGCCATACTTGTCCACCTGCAAATATTCTTTTTTTTCCATATCCAAATATCTTAACAAAATAAACCTGATCACCTACATGAGCTGACCATGGAAAAAGGAAACCCCCATATTCTCACAGCCCGCGTGAATAGTATCCACTGGAGAATTAGTATCTCTGGGCCAAGAAAAATATGGCGGTTTATATTTTCACTGCATGGTACAGTACAAAGAAGTAGAATAAAAAACTTATCAGTAAAAAACCTGTAGTACCAATAGTGAATTTCAAGTTTGCAAAATCTGTCCATAACTTAATTAATTTGACTATTTCTTTATTACACTATTAGCGTTCTGTTTGCTCGTTGCCTGTTTTAATACTGTAACAGTACAATAAACTACTACACGTAGGACCTATAGACACACTTCTGCATAATTACACAGTGCATAATTACCTCTTAACAAGCCATTAAATAATTCGATTATCAGATTATAACTTTATTGCCAGTACCGAATACATCTGTTAACCATATTTCCCTAGAAGTAAGCGTCAAGTACGGAAGGAAGAGAGGAAGGTATAAAAGTATTCCCCCAAAAAACAGAACTTGTTAAAATGTACTACAAAAAATGTACCTCTAGAGTCGAAAATGAGGAACATTTCTTTATCCATTGCCCGGCATATGCTATCTACAGACAAATTGAAAAGAAATAATCTAAAAATAAACTCCTTTACAATATATAACCTGTATTTCATTTTAAACAGCAGTTCAATAATATTACTTAAGGCTTTAATTGAATACATTGATAAATGTCAATCTCTGCCAAATGTCACCGCCACTTCAGGAAATTAGTATTGCTAGAGATATGTTAGTTTGTATGTATTTGTTTATGAGTTAGGACCATTTATTGTAAATGTGTTTACACTAATAAAATATTGTATATTGTATATTGTATTGTAGTACAACTTTCTCATGGATATCAAATTACTATATGTGTAAGGAAGCCACGCTACTGTTTTCAATCCCACACTTGTTTTATCACCTTTGTAAACAAACCGTTTAAAATATGAATTTATTTTGAGCATCGTAAACGATAAGATACGTATTTAATACCATCCCTCAGAAAGAGTGCTTATCTACATATTTAAAAAAGCCATTCTTTATATTGTTCATTACGTTTCAACGAAACAGAAATATTCCTTCACTGTGTTCCTTATTGTCCAAAATACTACAATTTATATATACATTTTCCCATAAGAACTAATATCTCCAGTAATCAACAGAAACCAAAAAATATTGTCCCGAAACCTCTCTCCAAAATGAAATAAGGTAACGTGAAAAAAGATGCTAAACAATACAGAAATTAAAGCCCGGCATCCAAAAACCAACACTGTCCTTAAATTTTTATACCGAACCACCATTGTTTTATTTATTCATTTCTTTTTGATCGACTAAGCCTAACCACCACAGTTCAATTTCAAAAGCCACCACAGCTATAGGAAACACCTTTATTCAATAAATTTACAAAAGCCACCATGGCTTAGAACCACCTTGGTTCCATAAAATTAAAAAGCCACCACGGTTAAAAAATTAAAAATTAAAAAGCCACCACGGTTTAAGAACCACCACGGTTAAAAAATTAAAAATTAAAAAGCCACCACGGCTTAAGAACCACCACGGTTCAAAAATTAAAAAGCCACCACGGCTAAAGAACCACCACGGTTCAGAAATAAATAAAATGATACCTTTAATTAGAGCTAAATCCAAGTCTCGAGATCAACTTTGAGAATGAGGCGCCACGTGTTCATTTATCACGTGATCTCACTTAGGATATTGACCACTCCCAAGTTTGCGCAGTATGTAGTACCGATATAAGTTATGTTTTCTTTTGGGAGTTGCAATTTCATGTATTGTCTTGAAATAAAATAAAAAGCTTAATTGTGTAAATGGCAAAGGAACCCTTACTTTGAAAATGCACTAACAAATTTCAGACTGCAACAATTTCGACCATCCAACACCAAAAAACGAGGCAAAAATGAAGAAGCACAAATAGAGACAACATTCAAATAAACAACTAAAAATATGAAAATAAAACAATCGCACAGAACATGAACACCGTAAAGATAAACAATTATGGTTATGTATATAGTATTAACATCTTTTTTCTGAATGCCTTGTTATATATCCGATGCCTGTATTTATAGGCTTGGGATAGCTGTAATGGCACGAAGCAACGTCGGGACCACTTATTATTACTTATTATCATAGACTTGGAACGTATAAATACCAATTTCGAAATACTTATATCAACCAGATGTGCGAAAGTATTGTATTCAAGACTGTATAGCAAATGGAGATTTTATATAAAGTATCACTTGTGATCATGGCATGATCATAACCGTCAAAAAATGAAACTGAAGTTGATTTAAGCTTGAGGAGATGAAAAAATTCAACGACCTCCGGTCAAATATCTTTAAAAACAACCTTTTTAAAAAATCAGGATAAGAGTATATTTTCTTATCTCTTGTGATGAGAGGAGTGAAATTAGTGGTCATAACTTGGATCAACTATCTAAAACAAAAATGTTCCTCTCCATACAGCTGCATTAGAGTTTACCTCCAAACTACTTAAGACTTTTTTTTCAAAGAATTCAAGAAAGCATGTATATCTTCTGATCCCTTGTGATGAGCTTAGTACTCATTCAGTGGTCATAACTGAGATCAATTATCTTTAATATCTTCAGCATCAAGTCACAATTATGTCCGACACACAGCCAGACCCTGTATATTAAGGGGTCAGCACATCTGTGAATTGATGATTCTTTATGACAGTGGCGGGGACTGGTTCAGAAGTCAAATTAAAATTCAAAACAAGATGCTAACTCTTCTTGACAATACAATCCATAGTTCCAAAATAAAGGCAGAGCCCGGACTGGAGCTGTCTGATATAAAAAAAAATGTTATTCTCCATGAAATTGTATTATGGTTTTCCTCTAAAGATGTTTATTTCGTAAAAATCAAGAAAATGTGTGTATTTTCTTATTGCTTTCATAATAAACATTACAAATCCTGACACCATAAAAACAAATTGCTCATTATAATGAAAAAAAGAATAAGTTAAATGTGTTCAAACATGATAGTCAGTATTTATCAAAATATATAGGTGAATGCTTCATTTGACCTTAAAGGAAACTAATTTATTCCCAGTAAGAAATTCGTCAATGAATAAAAATAACACAATAATTCAACCCTTTCGGTATCCTATTCTCACCATCATATCGAATGACCTATTCAGGTTATAACGACAATATTTATTCACGAAAAAGCAGTACTCGTTGCTTTGTCATTTCTCACCTTACCAACACATTATCATTCATATTATATTGAGCTGCGTGCAACTGTTCCTTTGGTTGTTTTCACCATGTATTTGTAGAGACTTTGTCTCATATACATTTACTCCATATCCTTCTATTTACCTTACGTATCTTAGCTGTCACAACCTCATCCTTCTTCTATCTATTTCTTGCCCACCTAATGTTCATCGTGTACTATGTTACAATTCTAGATTTCCTAGGAGGAGGAATGAGTAGATTACCAAAAGCTATATTTTAATATAGCATAGGTGGCCTAGTGGTCTAGGGCGCTGGACATAGTGCAGGCGGTGTTGCCATAGATGATAACCGGGGTTCAAATTAAGCCGTAGACCTTGCTGGATTTTCCGATATGAACAGGATTCAAAAGATGATTTTCATCGCTGTTTGCATTCGGAATCATATATTCTACCTTTGCAGCTCACTTTACCAACATATTATCATTCATATTATATAGAGATGTGTGCAACACGATTATCTATATGCCTTATGTATCTTACCTGTTGCAACGTTATCTATCTTCTATCTATTTCTTACCCACCTATGTTCATCGTGTACTATGTCATAACTCTAGATTTCCTACGAGGAGGCATAACTAGGTTACCGAAAGCTATATGTTAATATAGCCTAGTTTAGGTGGCCTAGTGGTCTAGGGCGGTGTTGCCATAGATGACAACAAAGCTGGGGTTCAAATCCAGCCGTAGACCTTGCTGGATTTTCCGATGTGAACAGCTTTAAAAAGATGATTTTCATCACTGTTGGTACTCGGAATCATATATTATACCTTTTTGCAGCTCACCTTACCAACTCCTTATCTTTCGTTTTGTCATTTCGATCGGTTTTTAATTATTATAAATAACGTAAAATC
Organism: Modiolus philippinarum; assembly: GCA_002080025.1. Lineage (NCBI taxonomy): Eukaryota > Metazoa > Mollusca > Bivalvia > Mytilida > Modiolidae > Modiolus > Modiolus philippinarum. Next base: position 16,526 of record MJUU01058753.1, on the reverse strand, counting down.
AGACATGTAAATTTTCACCAAAGCTCTTTTGTTCTAACTGTTGGACCTGAGTCGGATCACCCAAGCCATTGCGCCCCACCTAGAACAAGGGATATTCTTGCTTTTTTTTCTTTTTATGTCAAGGCCAGATTTTGAGAGTAGTAAAGTAAAATTTTATGTTTTGCTATCAATGAAATTTTTAAAGGGGGATTCACACAAGGATCGTTTCGTCTACTGACTTCTGCACCTACTATACCATGAACTCGTTGGCAAATCATATATTAAGAATGGTCGTGGGACTCATTGAGGATATATATTATTATTATTATAATATAAAACATTTATTTCATGACATTGTAAGTATGGGAATATTTTTTAAGAATGTATATTGTTTTTCTTCACTGAATAAAATTAGCTGGGATCTAAATTAGGCCGTCGTTGTCAACTTATACAGACACACCGCGTCTTCATGTGATAACTATTACATATCATCACAGTATGAGTGTAGTTCTTAGTAACTTTTAAAGGGTATTTTGAAAAAATAAAATTGGACGGGCAAACCTTAAATTTTATTTTTCAAGTTTTGAACAATCACCTTTTTGACCATTTAAGCAAGAACAGTTACTATTGAGATCATAATCATTGGTTGACAAAAAAGTTCTAGCAATGCTAATTTGTGAACGTCGCTATATTTCATTAATCCTAAATAACATGGGGGGTATAATAAAATTACCCAGACAAGACAAAAATCTTTATTCATATAAACCAAAGATTACAATGGTATAGAGGAGTATACAGTGAATAGTAAATACTTATACATGACAACACTTACATATATCTACAATATATACAATAAGAAAAAGACAGAAAACTGAATGTTGTAATTTCTGGTTCTGTGCTTTGTATCTGTCTAACGTCATTGTTTTTGTGTCTAACGTCATTGTTTTCTGTGTTCTCGTTTTT
>MJUU01058753.1:0-15565 GCA_002080025.1 Modiolus philippinarum | reverse complement strand
TTTTTGCCCTGTCTTTGGACTTCGATTTTTGTGAATTTCACCCCTTTGTTCCTTCGGTATTCTACTGCCGTTACCTCAACATTTTAGCCTAAAGAGCCTCTGAACTATTTATATTCCTTATGAATCTGCACAATTTTTTTTAGTTTTACTTTTTTCAGAAGTACACATTATGTTTTTGAAATTTAAAATATTTGGTCTTCGTATTGAGTATTTAGATAGGAATCGATTTCTTTTTTCACTGAAAATAAATACATTCCATAATAAAATGAAATTCATCATCAATACATTAGCCATCACAGTTTGTGCACAATTTATTATCTCTATCAATATTGTTCCAATGCCCATTTTCTATTGGAAGTTTATAATTTGAAGTTCTGAATTTGCAGAGGTTGTAAATGGCTTTATCGTCTAAAATATTTAAATATTTTTTTTCAAATTCAAAAGATTCTTGTCTTGTCTTATAAGAAAATTACCGAACAGAGTTGTCAAGAGTCAATGTACATGAGGCAAATAGGACAAATAAGGTCAAAACTGCACCATTTACCGTTTATCCACCAAAACAAGTTAAGCTGATTTTGAAAATAAAGATGAAGAGACCGAAACTGTACCAAAGAAGTACTAACATTAAGATCTGTGGTTTTAACAAAATTGCTGCTTACAAATTATTCCAACAGGGATTTGAAGCAATCTATTTTCGGACGAGGGTATTTCTTACACATCAGTTAGTGTTTTAATTGTGCAATCATCTACCATAAATTATTTTCACAAATGTTGTTATATTTGCTGACTTGAAACATCAAACTTCTAAAACCGAAGGATTAACTCCCTCCATCGTAGTTTTGTCCTTAGCTATACTTGATATTACAGATTATTCGGATTTCGTTTGGTTTTATGCATTTTAAACATTTTTTTGAAATTATGAATTTCCTTTGCTTGGGTTCTAGTGCTGCTGATGAGGAATAAATTTCCGAAATGGCCATACAGCTCATTAAAATTATTGCAGTTGGAGTTAACATATGTGTTGTGGTCTCATGTTCATTTCCTCCATATCCTCTCGCAAAATATGTAATACAGGAGTTTGTCTTTTATTGCAGTGTGGAGTTGGTAAAACAATACCCCGTGGTAGTGATGTATGCTCTTTATTTTTTGATGTATCAAAAATCAGGTTGATGCATCAATAAACCTGGTTTAACCCACCATTTTATTTATAAAATGCCCGTTCCAAGTCGGGAATATGACGGCTTGCCAAAAATGTTCTGTGTCGGATTGTGTTCCCCTGATTCAGTCGAATGTTATACGGATTTTCCTTACTGGTCTCTTCCTTTGATCGATTCAGACTTTTGTTGTCACTTTTATTTAATAGGGATACACATTAAGTATTCACATTAAAATCCAATAGATTCTCATTATAACCATTTCTGATAAACATTTCTGTAAAGAAATAACGAACACACCTTTGACTAAGTTATATACTTGATTTCATTCGAAGTTGATTGAACCAGTAAACAATTCTTGGAAAGAGAACTTTTGGAAAATTGAATGTTATATCTTAATTTAAAATGATTAAAATTCCCGTATTGATCAGACCTGAGACTTCCTGACCACAAATAAGGCTATCTTTATTTTAAAGTGTAATATCCTTAGTACATAGTTGTAATCACCACCTGGCGACATTATTGTTTATAATGATGTAATACTAAATTACATGTCTTTTTAAGCCTGTCCTAATAAACGACATATAGCATCACTTGCAGATCCTATTTGAATCTTTTTACTCCTTGACTACTTAATTGAGGGAGTAAGGGAGTATTCTTCCATTTTGAAATCATGTTATATTTATTATTTTGTCTATATGGTTTTTTTTCTTTGTTTTTGGGGGTTTTTTTTGTTTGTTTGGGTTGTTTTGTTTGTTTGTTTGTTTGTGTGGGTTTTTTTTGTTTCTTTTTTTTTTTATTGTTTTTTGTTTTTTTTTTGTTTTTTTTTTTTACAAAAAGTACAACTATTTTTTTGTAAAATCTTTTGCCCTTCTGATTTCGGCTCTAGACGATTCTGTTCTGTAATTTTGTTATTCATTTACCTTTTCTGCTTCAAACACACAGAAAAAATATGAATGAGACCTTTTAAAACACTAAAATTTCCACCTAAGTCAGAAAACCACTTGTATTGTAAAATAATTCGATAGAAATTTATTGGGGAGTCACAGGCAACTTAAGAAAATATTTTAAAGCAATAACCTTACATTAATTTTTGTAATACACTTTTCTTTTTCTTCAAAATATTGAAAAGAAGAATTACGAGAAATATTTTATATTTCAGTTTTCGATGAAAGATACTTTTTTGATAGACGTATGACCAGATATTTCTTTATTTTCTCACAAAGAATATCTCATAATTCTATCAAGAAATATAGGGTCAAGATCAAAAGGCTGAGATCCATTATTTGCCATTACGACCTTACCAGCCACAAAGTTTTGTAATATTGTAAAGACAAATTTAATGACATCGTCAATCGAAAGTGACATCCATGTCCTTAGCAACAAGCAAATTTTTCGAAAAAGCCCTTAGCAACCGTGGAGCAATAGACTAATATAGTTCATAACTTTTGTTTACATCACATTTTTTCACCGAAATAGACAACAAAATCAAACTCAAACTGTAATCATGATTAAAACTGGTGAAAGACCTTGCAATTCTTCTCTGAACAATTGACGTTTTAATTTTAACCTGTAGTTTTTAAAAATGAATATTTGACATAAAAAGTATTCATATCAATGTACATTAGTACATAAAAATCGTGTTTTGGTCAGGTATGTCAACAAAATTATCGAAGTTGCGCTATAAACAGCACATTTTTTATGCTGCAAACTTGTTTCAAGAAGTAACCATTCATCAGCGCACTATGTAAGCGGTGTACTGTGCCTTCTCGATAAGAGCAGTGTCCTCTATAAAACGTGCCTTCCTGATCTTTTTTACCTGGATTTTAGGGAACGGGAAGGCACATTTTCACTAAGGACATTTGATTATATGGTGTACTGTGCCTTCTTAATTTCTAACAAGGAACGTGAAGGCACATTTTATAGAGGACACCGTTTACACAGTGTGATCAGTATTTGAATCAAATAATTCAGGACAGCACAACACAAAACATAGCAGGACAGAAGTGCTAATAATAAAATATCAAATTAGGAGGCAAAATCCAAAGAGTTCAGCACAGGGCATGAGGCCTAAATATTTTGAGGGGAAATCAGATTAACAAATATAAACATATAAAACCCACAGTTGAGGCATTTATTTATTTAATTACTTATCGATAAGTTGATATTCTAGTCTTGGACATTTTGATCTCATACTAAGCTATTGAATCTATATACTTGTTACATTTAAACTTTGAATATTGCTTTTCTGTCATCATGATTAGATATATATTTCCCCCCTTTTTGTAATATTCAAAATCATAACTGGTATCAAATTCTATACCATTGTATATGATTTTACAGTCACCAGTGAACCCATGACAAGAGTATTCCTGATTATTAGAAAAAGGCACAATATAAAAGTATTAACTGCCATGTACTTTATAAGTTTAAAGGAAACTTGTAATGAAATGAGAAGAAATATTGGTGAACCTATATATGTAGAAAGCAAACTACTCATGATTTTTCGTGAATTCTAGAGAGGCATTTTAGAACCAACCGATTGAATTTTAAATTTGGGATTTATAATTACTTAGTATTAAGCCTTAAACTCACTTGTATATTGAATGCGACTTTGTTGCTAGCCCATTTATCCAATATTTTACTTTTTTCTTAAGAAATAATGCGTTTAATTTTTTTTATTCAGAATTCATATATTTGTCATTTTCAGGAGCCATTAGAAATGCATTCAGTCTCTATCTTATTTCGCATATATATGAGCACGTGTAATCAACGACATTGGGAACATCATGCCATGGGAGTAGAACACCTGTTTTTCTCATAAAAGCAATCTTTAGTCCTCCAGAGGGTTCGCCTACGGCCCAGTTGAAATAGGTCATCAACGTGCCATCATCATACGCCCATATATAGCTGAGTTTGTAATTGTTTCCTTGCATGCATATGTGCTTGTTGTCCTCCATGCCATCTGAAATTATTCAAGCAAATCTAAATTCACCGATATTGGAAATAAAAAATATAAAATCAAAAACAAAATAGCAAAAGGCTTAATACATAGATAAGGATCGAATAGCGTCATGAATCACTATAGTAATCGGTGCTGCAATATATATATATATATTTTAGGGTATTTTTCTATGTTTATCATAAAAAAAAATGTAAATGAGCAAAGACCAAAAGAAAATTTTGTAACTCCAATTGCATAAAGTCAAGCGATCACGTCTGAATGCATATATTAATAGTTTTTGCCTTCGATAGTAGCTTGAATCACTAGAATTCAAAAGTGAAAAAAAAAACAAATGCAATATCTGAGGATACAACTAAGAATTAATACAAAATTTATTAATTATAAAATCTGCACAGATAATTGTAGATAATTTGAGCACAATAACAACTTTATGTACAGACTTGTCTTATGTGCATTTACTCCATATCCCGTCATTGCTTAATTCAGTGAATATAAGAATCAAACTTTTTGAAGCCCCCCCAAAAAACATTTGTAACAACTGCTAGAGAACAAATGACTTGTGGCGGAGTTTCAACCCGTAAGAATAAAAACTTATAATCATATTACAATATGATATAAGTCTAATAGGCACAAGCCTTAATAAAAGGCATATAAGTTGCATCATACATACAAGCTATCAATTCAATATAACTCTGTCTTTTTGCTGAATCTACACGGACTAGCTCTGAACCTTTGTCTTTGCAATCTTGCACTACCACTTGATCAAATGTTAACATGTTCTTATAGGTCCCATCTTCAATTGTATAACATAGGTTGACATCTCTATAGTACAGGAAGGTATCTGGACATTTACGTGTGGCTACAATACAAATAAAGTTCCATAGGTGATTTATGTGTTACACGTCACATTATATAAGGCTGTGTACATTAATCAACTTTTCAATTAGGGACCGACAATTTATCTTGAAAAACGGGAGGGGGTTATAGGGTTTTTTGTTCTGGACAGAATTTTTTTTCAACTTGTATCAACAATTTTTTTTTTCAAAATTGGCATTATTTTTTGGGGCGGAACGTCTTCTTCAGTATATTTTTTCCTCATTTTTGCATCCGAAATATTTTTTTCACATAAAATCAGCTTCAAAATATTTTTTGGGAAAAAATCATAGCCCCTTTCAAGTTTAATGGCCGGTCTCTTAACAGGCTATTAATATGGAAAAATATCAGAAAAAATAATGAACGGTATGGATCAAAATTTGGGAGAGGCAAAATCTGGTCTGATTACGTGAGAAAGGTAACAGAACTACGATGTTATTGTTTTCGTCTTCTTAAAGTAAAAACGAGGCCATCAATAACATACTCGTTATAAAAAAGCAAGAACAAAACAAAAAACAAAACAAAACAAAAAACAAACAAACAACAACAAAAACAAAAAACAACAAAACAACAAAAAAAAATAATAGTCCAGAGTAATAACTGTCGGAAATAAATAACAAAATACCGAACTTACTGTTAATTTATTTTCTGCATATACGCATTTCGACAACTTATGTCTCATCAGTGCAGATCAAACCAAAACATTTGGATGTCCATTAATAAAAAAAAACATGGTAAAGTTAATAGAGAACAGAGAAAAAACAAAAGGATCTAAATAGAAAAGCCAAAATTAATCTGTGGATAGAGCTATGCAGGAGGGAGATACACATAATTTTGCAAAATTTAGATATTGCAAGTTTAAATACAATCGGTTTTCGGGTCAGCACCGAAGTACTGACTACTGGGTTGGAGAATACCCTCATGGACTAACAGTCCACCAGCAGAGGCATCGGCCCAGTGGTAATAAATAACAAAATACCCAAGTTACTGTTAATTTATTTTCGGCATATGCAGAAAGAACACTTATTGTTTTGGAATTCTACATTGAACTTAAAAATGAAAGATTATTTATATTCAGAACGAACATTTCAGAAAATATCAAACAACAGTAATCCCGCACTCCCTGTTTGACACCGTGAGCATACATTTTTCTTAACGTTTGTGAAATTGAATTATTGATAGTCACTTTTTTACTAAAAAGAGTATATATATTGTTGTTAGACAGGATAAAAAAAAAGTGTTCCTGGTGACCTTCAGGAAACTAACCACACTTGGAATCTACTATTTTGGAAATCAACTCGGCGAAAATGCTTTTTTGTTCTACATATAGATAATCATTTTTCATTTCAATGTAGAATTCCAAAACAATAAGTGTTCTTTGACAAATTTTTGGAATTAAATATTTTTTAAATCTAACCGGAGAAACTGCCTGTCCTAATCAAAACAAATTCCAAATGTAGTGTTCTTTAGTAGAATTTCAAATAATAAGTGGTCTTTGACACTTTAGGAATTGTACTTAATTTGGAATCAAACGTTTTTAAAAATGTCTGTTCCAATCAAAGCAAAATTGGAAAAGTATAGTTGCTTAGATAAGTAGTCTTTTTTTTTTTTGGTAATCCAATTGGTCAAAATCATTGACATTATCAAAACAAATGCTTAAAGTGTGATTACTATGTAGAATTTTAAAGTGGACTTTAGGACTGTCAAAATATTCACAAAAATTGGAGTCGCATTTTTGAATTCTAAGTTTTTGGAATTTTGTTTTTTTTTTTTGTTGTTTTTTTTTCTAAAATACTTACCAAATATAACATTTTATGCTTAAATGTCCAAATATGTCAGTCTTTGACATTTTCAGAAATTTTCCAAAATTCTGAAGGATTATTGCGCATCTACGGAATATATGCAACACATATATTTAACAAAATCAAATCACTAAGTACAAAAACGTAGGAAGTGTTCGCTTTGCATGCCGTATGTGTCACATTCCACATTTTGGTGTGTTTGACAAATTTACATCATGGGTCTCTTGTTTGCATAAGGTAAATATAAAAATAAGAAAGCTTATTGTGCATTTGCAGACCTTATGCAACAATTCTACAACAAAATTAAATGCCTAAATCCAAAAATGTAGTAGGAGATCTCGTCGCATGTCACATGTGTCAATATCGACAACTTTGGGCTTCAAATATCGTTATTAAGTAAACAACCGGCGCATGAAAATGAAAAAAAAATAATGTGTGTCTAAAATTTCGGTTTTAATTCAAAAATCTATTTAAGGTAGTTCGATCCTAATAAAAATATCAGACAGAATTTTTTTCTTTTAAGATATTTTGTAGGTCTGAACCTATATGTTCCAAAAATAAAATAAAAATGATGTGTCACCGACCATCTTTTTCTGTTATCTGGCTTTGAAAATCGGGCCAAATTCAGTATTTTTTCAGCAATATTACAAAGGATATATAGGGAACTGTGAGAATATGCTTATTGTTTATCTTTTATATAAAATAAATATCAGACAGATTTTTTTTATTTTTTGATATTTCAGAGATATACACTTAAGCTGTCTGATACGCTGAAAAAATCTACATGTCACCGTTCGATTAAGAAAGATATTTGATATAGTTTACGAAATAGACAATATTTACGGGAAAAGGGAGCCAATTCGCGGGAAAGTGTATGTCAATCTATTATGACGTCACAGTGAATAGGCCAATACAGGATTATTCCGGCTTAAAAATCAAGTCAATTCCGCATCCGACTCGTGTTACACAAATGCGCCAATAGAATGCGCCGTGTATTAGTGTCGATCTACCTTAATCAAAGGCTTAGCCAATTTACCATGATGAGTCACTCGTGTCGACGGTGCGTTCCCTGAATGCCAACATTCTTAAAATCACATAATTAAATATTGTTGTTTTAGTAGTTATGAAGGGGTACAGTAAGGGGCTTGATTAGGTATAAATTTTAATAATAAATTAGTTAAACATGGGTTGACAATAGTGTGAATGTTGTAAATAAATTTTTTTTTGTGTGTAAATTTTGTTGTGAAAAATGTGAGAAAATATATAAATATACACAATTTTTAGGGGTATGAGGTGTACAAAAATAAATAAATAATGAAATAAATAAAGCAGTTGTAACAGAAATGTGGAATAAATGTACTCAATAACCTGTATTGCTCACATCGGCCAGAAACATTTAATTGTTTAATGTCTCTGGATGGACAATAGCTGATACATATAGTCAAATCAACTTCTAAGTTTGAAGGGTCTCATTTCCAAACTATGTATTTTCACCACTGCCTGCCATCAAAAGCCCTTTTACTTGGACAAGATTTACACCAGTATTTAACTTACATGTGTGTAAAACTACACCAGTTAGTGCATTTACATGCATTCAATCTGAGGTGTGTATTTTCATGTAAAAAACTGCTTTCAAGATGTGAAAAGGATTAAAAAACCATGTAAAAATTTTAAAGTTTTTGTTAGATCTTGGAAATTTATAAAATAATAGTAAAACATAAAGTTACATTGTATCTTCTTTTATTTTTTTCAATCAGAGTCCAACTTCCCCTAAAATAAGCTAACAATTCAAAATCCGAGAAGTATGATTATTTTAAATAATAGTTCAGTATGTATGCATCAATTTTACGATTCCAATCAAGTTGCATGATCCTTTTCTTCCTTTTAATAAACTGAAACTGTATATTGAACAGTGCATTTTTTAGTTTGTATTTACATGCGCAAAATACAGACAGTGTAAAATTACACATGTGCAAATATACATTTACACTTGCCCCTGATCTCATGCAAATTTACACGAGGTCAGGGCAAGTGTAAACGTATATTTGCACATAAATAATTTACGTGGTATGTATTTTGAGCATGTAAATCCAAAATAAATGCACACACTGTGCAAATACCATTTCTGTCTATGAAACGGAAGAAAATGGTTCTGCAACCTGATTGACACCATAAAATGTATGCGCACAAAAAAGAACATTCTCTCTATATTTCTGATCTTGCGTTTTGCTCTTTTATAGGAAAAGTTATACTCTGAAAAAATTAAAGAAGGTTCTATGCAACTTTATGTTTTTTTCTATTCTACAAATTTCCAAGATCAAATGAAAACTATTAATTTTTTTCATGTTTTCTGTCCTTTTCACTTTGTGGCAATTGGCTTTTTCAATTTATATATTGAATTATTAAATATTCTTTTTTCACATCCCTTTTCATGTATATTAATAATACTAACCGATTTTTTTTGTTGGAAAATGTTTTTTTAAAGAACTGAATTGAGAATACTTTAATTGACAATCAAAATGACAATTAACAGAACACAATGTTTCCCAGGTAATTAAGAGGTACAATAATTACCCTAAATGAGACCCCATAATCCTCACTAATGAGCAACTACAGATTTCTTTGATTTTATAAAATGTTGGCATTCAGGCACACAGCCGTGTCGACAAACGCAATGGATTTATCTAGTTGCGAAACAAGTTCCGAAACCATTTGACCCTTTTGTGTTGTTCGGCACTCGTGATATTTTATTGATGTTCATCACAATCGATTAGCTATAATATAATTATGAAGCAAGCTACCTTATCTTTTGACAAATAAAACTGCAGGAAAAAATCGAAATTGTACTTTCGTATATTCCATTTCACACAATTCTTTATGTGAAGTCTTTTAACTCATGGTTTCCGGTAGGAAAACTAAATATTGAACTAATGTATGCGATCGAGCTTCAAAATGATATCTGGAATCGTGGCTTTCTTCGTGTGTGGATATTGAAAGAACCATTTATTTGTTTGAGAAGAACAATTTATTTGTTTGAGCTTTTGATTAACGTGTATGAAGATCACGAAAATTAATCTTTGCGGAGACAGCTGTTACACAAAACGTGGCTAAGCAACATATCATGTTAACTTCGGCTGATCTGTTCTTCATGTAATAGTGTGGTTATGTAACGAAATAGATATTCAATTATAATTGGTTTTGTCTACAGGTTACAAAATGACAATAACCAATCAGCCATCCAACAGCTGTTTCAAAGGCACATTTCAGTAGCACATCTCAGCAGGCTGGGTGACGGGTGTCATGAACAAATAAAGGATATGGAGTAAATGTACATGGGGCAAAATCCCTTTAAATACATGGTAAGATTAAGCAAATGGAACAATGTTCTTAATCTTGAAGTCACCATGAGGCACTCCTACCTCATAGTAAGTTCAAGTAAGTTCAAGACGGCCCCTAGCACCGGTTTTAGCAGAATTGACTTGTTTGATGCTGAATAACGCTACATCCATGTTCCATTTTGTCATGGATGCCGAGTCGTCAACAAGCATAACATATCGGGTAATGTCATGAATGGAGCAGATTATGCGTACCCTCTCAGAGCACCCGATGATACCTCAAGTTTCTGTAGGGGTTAAGACTGCTAGTGCTTTAGTTTTGTTGCGTTTCTGTTCGTTCTTATTTATTTGTTTTCTCTTTACCATGATATTTTACGAAAGGATATGGAGTAAATGAACATGATACCATAACACATATGTCAACTCCAACCGCAATAATTTTATGAGCTGTATGGCCATTTTGGAAATTAATTCCTCATCAGCAGCACTAGAACCCAAACAAAGGAAATCCATAATTTCAAAAAATGTTTAAAATGCATAAAACCAAACAAAATCCGAATAATCAGTAAAATCAAATATAGCTAAGGACAAAACTACGATGGCGTGAGTTAATCCTTGGGTTTTAGAATTAACATAAATTTAGATAATAGTAATTGAACAAAGAACAAAAAGATGTCTCAATTCGTGTTGGATATGAATTGCCAAGTTTTGGATGTTTGATTTTGGAATTTCTCATTAATCACTTTTGCTTCGCTATTCATTTGCGATGTATCCATACTTTAATAAAAAATATCTATTCTTATTGTGCCTTGAATTGCATCCCACTGTGGACTATTTTATTTTTCAACAATTTAAAATCTTAAAAGTCCAAAGAACTGAACTGGACTTTATAAAAACAAAATGTAATGTAAAAATATCATTTGTTCTAAGCTCTAAGTGGGGTGAGATTTCTTGAGTGATCCGACCAGAACAAAAGAGGTAAGGTTACATCGCACAACAATTGGATCAAAACAGCAATCAGTCTGCTAGCAATTTGATAAAACCAAAAGTGTATACTAGTATCTAGAAAAAAAATGAGAGGAACGGGGAATAAAGTAATCATCAACTTTATGTACAAATATTTGCTGAAAATATAATAATTATACTAAACTTACACCAAATATGGGAACCAAGCAATCAAGAAGGGGCTAATATCGAATTAACAATTGAAAAATACACCTTATATAGCAACGAAATAGATTTCAAATTTACATGCCAAGTCGGATGATACACTGCACGTCACCACTTCAAAACTTTTAGTGATTACTCCAAGGGGTTCTCAATTTCATGTGTAACTAAAACATATAAATTGTTTATCAAGTTTGGTAATTCATTAATGAATGACTCCGCAAAGTTTGATGTGAACTGATCAAGTTCTTCTTGGCAATGTAAAAAAGACGGAAAAAGTCCCATAACTCTAAGAGAAAAATTGCAATTTCACTATAAGTATACATAATTACAAATAAATTTTGAAATTCAGGATGAATTGACTAAAGGATTGCCAGGTTAGAAGGCACAATGAAATTTTCAGCTTGTAAAATTTTTTTAAAAAATAGAAAGATGGACGTACATTCGGACATCAGTATACCATTATAGACTTGTCGTTATTGAAAAATACAAGTGGTTATAAAATAACCACAAATGAAACCCCGAAAATTAGGTAATCAAGAGGGGACTCCATGGCTTTTATCTTGGACAAAAACAATGACTTAAACATGTATACATGGTGACATAAAGATGAAGAACAACAATAAAAGCATTCTTCCATTGCTTAGTTTTACTGTGTATTTGTAAACACTTTATCTCGAGTGCATTTAATCCATATCTTTTTAATGTATAGATATATTCGTGTTTTTATTAAATTGTACCAACATAGAATAGTTCAGGAGAGGCAAATTTCCAGCGTTTCCGGTGTATTATTTAAGAAATAGATTATTGCAAGCGGGCTCTATGCGAATTAGAACATGGGCAGACCTTATATTTGTCAATATTTTATACCGAGCGATAGCGAGGTATAAAATGAAGACAAATATAAGGTCTGACCATGTTCTAATTCGCATAGAGCCCAATTGCAATAATCTATTTCGATTCTAATATATTTAACAAGCGTTTTGAACATTCGAAGCGGCCCTTAGGGGGCAATGTTGGGTTTGACACTAGAATTAAAATATGTCGGAAAACTGCATGCAAACACACATAAATGGACATAGATAAATCTATATTCGTTATTTTATTAAAACAAGTCGCTCATAAGCTTATGAATTAATATAAATAATCTGTTGTAAGAATATAAAATACGGATATTTTAAAATCGAAGCGGGTATTTATGTGAGCTGGTTGTATTTCTGATTTATTTGACTGCTTAGTTATGTTGTATTTGAAGCAACAACAAAAAAGAAAAGAAAAGGAATAAAAGTCAAATTAATAATTTTATTCACGTTAAAAATTAAAGTTTTTATATCTTAATTGTAGAGCATGATATGCAACATAGATAAGATTTCATAACAACAACACATCCGTTGCTAGGTTACGGTTATGTCAATTTCAATTTAGTAACTGTTGTAAATTTCTAATATGAGGAAGGTGCAACCTTAGAAGCGAGCGAAGAATAAAGGTAAAAGGAGGGACTCTCAATTGACTGTATTGCTCTCAGACCATGACCGACATCGTAAAGACATCAGTTTCAGAGATCATAATATTAGGGTCCGATGAATAACTTCTTTTCCTATTGGTGGATATCTTGAGCAGTCCTGATGGACACAAATTTTGGAGGGATCTCCCAAAGTGTATTGTGATCAAGTGTGGTTCCAATTTGATCAGTGGTTTAAGAGATCAAGTCTTTAAATGAATTTCCATGGCGGAACAAAATTAATGTTAAATTTTTAGAGCTGCTGGTGACCATCTTGGATTGGATGCAGACCTATGCAATGGATAAAATTATTAAAGGGTACTGGTACCCAAGGACCATTTTGACAAAGTTTTGTTCCAATCGGCCCAGTGGTTTCATTGGAGATTCTTTGAATGAAAAAGGGGGAGAGAAGGGGTTTCTCAGAGGTACCGTCCCAAAATATGACTTTTTAGTGATGGGGTCAAATATTTTGAATTTTATCTTTTCTGCAGCATCAGCTGCACAAAACATTCACAGTGAAAACATTAAGCTTTTATGGTATTTGTGTCGATAGTTTTTAAAGTTCATTCCATAGATATGCACATACAAAAAAAAAAATGACACAATGATTATAATAAGATCTCATGTTAAGTCTTTGTTTCTTTGTTTTTCCAACGTTGCCATTGTCCTTGGATTGTTCTTTTTGGACTGACGGTTCGGTTCTCACTTACTCTGAAGTTCCGCAGCACCCCCACCTTATACTGTCATCCGAAGGATTGTATGTCAAATCGAATCATTCCCTGTAATTTATAGTATGGAACTTGTTTTTTTTTTTTCAAACAAAATTGTACTATATCGGGAGCATGTTTCAACATAATTTTTATCGGACTTTACATACTGGAATTACTGGAAGTAAAGGTAAAGGTAAGATATTACTGGTTTTGAAGATGAAGTTCGTCTTGTTAGAGAAGTTTTTTTTTAATTATTTTGATTACCCTTTTCACCCTGAAGTATTTGTTTGCGGATGATATCTCCAATGTTTTTACATGCCAAAAGCTGCTAGTATTTCATTTCGAATATTCATAGTCAGCAATTTCTGATTTTGAAAAACTATCGGTGTTTATTTCTTTGTGTACATAGTGTTTGTATATTTTATTTATGTTTTTATAATAGTTTCTTTGTAATTCTGTTTGGAAAATGTTAGAATTGCTCTATCTTTTATTTTGTTTTACATGCTTTATGTATTTAATGAGAGATGAAAGTTCAATAAAATATATAATTTAGGGGATAACCGTTTTATTCTGAGGGGGTCTGACATCTTTTTAGTTTTAAAATAGACATTCAGTCCCGAATAAAAGTTAAAAACAAATATTCTTGCATACACCTTCTTGCAATCAGACTCTACTTAGAGTATGGTAAAAATTTGAACATAAATATTATTCCCTTAAGTATTTGAAAAAAAATCTGACTCTTAAATTTTCAAAAACAAGGCACCGGCCATTTAACTTGAAAGCCGGGGACTATGATTTTTTCCAAAAAAATATTTTTAAGCTGTTTTAATGTGAAAAAAATTTTTTGGCTGCAATAACAATGAAAAAAAAAAAATCTGAAGGGGGCTTTCTGCCCAAAAATATAATGCTAGTTTTGATAAAAAAAATATATATCTCTTGAAAAGTTAAAAAAAATAAAAATAAATTTTCTGTTAAGAAAAAAACATAACCCCCCTTCAAGTTAAAGGGTTGGTCCCGAAATATTCTGGCTTTGCCAAACGACAAAAAGATTTGCCAGAACCCCCACGTTCTGCAATATCTTCTTTTGTTTTTTGACCCAGATGAGTTAAAACGGGGAACGGAGGAAGAAGACAACAGCAACTTGAATTCCTTCAAAAAAATACCTAGTGTTACCTGGATAAATTACAAAGCAGTGATAATATGTATAGTGTTGGTTTGGAAAGAAATTGAATTCATTGTATCCGCATAAGGTTTTATTTTATTGGCAATGGCGATGTGTGAGACCTAGTCTCCTAAATACACCCATCCATTCAATGAAAAAGATTCAAATTTACACTCAATCTTATTCATAATTCACGATCTCAACATGATATTTATCACCAGTTGTCATCTCGGAATGCATTGCAAACTCAACAGCACTTCAGTTCTTTGATTTTATGTAGTTGTCTGTCCTTGAAGTGTAGGTGTACTGTGCATTTCCGGTGTAGCAGACGCTTTGACAATGGACAATTTTCACAATTATTTGAGCATTATGATGTTTTAAAGCGTAATGCCATTTAATTTGAAAGTTTTCAGTCAAATATACACGATTATGGGCGGTAAAAACGAGGAAAGCGACATCCTAATTTCAAGGTAAGACATTTTATCATGGATAGTAATTTCACCTTTGAGTTCACTCAAGGTGTTAAATGGACATATTTTTGATAAATGATTGTATGCATGTGTGTAACCGATTGCATTTTTGGCTAACCTTCAAGCAACTTAACTCCGTCAGTCATGAGTTCGTTCGCCGTTTTTGTTGATTTAATTTATTTGCTCCATGCTAATGTTAACGTTTGTATCAATGCATATCGTTTCTCATGTAGTTGGCTTTATTTAGAACAAAAGTTAATTGAAAGGGAAAAGTGACACTTGAAATAAATAAACCGATCGATTGATTGAAATGACATTGACTTTTTTTAAATGATCGGGACGAGCGCATATTTAACATGTTCTAAAAAACACAAAGGCTTCTGGGAACCAGGTCGCCATGTTGGATGAATAGTCACGCGAGAGTCG
>MJUU01058752.1:10903-24889 GCA_002080025.1 Modiolus philippinarum | reverse complement strand
CCCCCCCCCCCCAAAAAAAGAAATAAGAAACGAAAATGGATTAAACTCATATTTATAATTTTAATAGCATTAAAAACTAAAACTTTTATATGTAAATCGTAGAGCATGATATGCAACATATAGATAAGATTTCATAACAACAACACATTCGTTGCTAGGTTACGGCTATGTCACTTTCAGTTCCGAGTCTTAAAATTAGTAACTGTTGTAAATTTCTATTATTGTAATTATTTGATATAAATTTTTGGGTGATTCATTATTTAAAATTTTATTTACACAAAATAAAATGAAAATGGAGTGAAAAAATATACGCATGTGCTAAAAAATATTGTTGGAATTAGAACATAGCTTTGTTTCCAAAGCGGAAGAAGAGACTCATATTAGAATTTTGATTAGCACATCAATAAACTCTCGATATTTAAATAAAAATTATCCCTACTTTTACTATATATAACTAACTTGGTACAGGGAGATAACTGACTGAGGTTTCTCATTAATTATGGCACAAGTATGTAATACTAGTACATACAATGTATGTTTATTTTTCAGATTCTAAAATGTAGAGAGCAAATAGAAAGTCATGGATTACATTGTTGAAATAAAGGAGGAACCCATAGATATTAGTTATGAAGGTACATTTAAATTTAGCTAATTCATTTGTAATTTGAAATAGCAAAATATTCAACAAATGATAAAATAACATTAATTCATGATTGTGCACAGCACATGAGTGAATTAAAGCATTTTTCAATCAGGAGTTAAATATTTCCTTGTACATGTTCATGTATAATCTAAATTTAGGATTAGTAATCGTTTTTAGATCTTCTCGCATATTTAGTTCCGGTAGTTTTATTAAAGATTCATTGTACGAACTATGTTTTTGACATTAATCCACTTAAGGTAGTACGGGAGTTTAAAATTGCGCATCATTCTTGTGCATGTGACTTAAAATGGAGTTCACTATGGGAATGTTGCCGAAACCATTTTCAATGTTTTATAATAGTTAAATTTGATGAAATATGCCACTTTTATTAAGTAACCACGCAAAATATTGAACCTTTCAGCTAGCTCCTGTTCCATTAAGGGGAGATAATTTGTATAGAAATAATAGGAAAAAATGATTTTTTAGCAATTTATTCAAAAATAAGTTCGGTGACCCCCAAATTTTTTTCATGAAAATTGAAGGACAGTATATAAGCTATTATTTTACCAAATTTTAAAATATGCTATCTGATGTAACTAAAATAATTTAAAATTTTGTTAAAATTCGCTAATTTTTCCTATTATTTCAACCAAAATAGCAGATTTTTACATTTCATATTTCATTCTTATATGGCCGGTGACCCCTTATTTTTATTTCATTTTTTGTGTGCTCTAATCATGCTAATAACACAGGGTAAATCATGAAAAAATTAGAAAATTCTATCTGACAGAATTTTAGACCCCCGTACCACCTTAATAGACATTTACTTCAGA
Organism: Modiolus philippinarum; assembly: GCA_002080025.1. Classification (NCBI taxonomy): domain Eukaryota; kingdom Metazoa; phylum Mollusca; class Bivalvia; order Mytilida; family Modiolidae; genus Modiolus; species Modiolus philippinarum. Next base: position 23,413 of record MJUU01058752.1, on the reverse strand, counting down.
ACAGCGATGACAACATCCATTGTGACGTCACTTCCTAGAATAATTTCACAGTTAATTATCACTTTTATTTCGTTAAAAAATTTCAGTCTTTCACCATGTTCACCACAGTTTATATAATAATGATATTTTGTTATCCCTAGCTCAATAAGGTACAAAGAGGGCTATAAATCTCATTACAGTTTGAACTTGAGTAATTTTGTATTTTTTTTTATATTTAAGACAAATAAACAGTGAAAGGATATGGAGTAAATGTACATTAGACAAAGTCTCTACAAATACATGGTAGAATCAAGCAATGGAATAATGCTTTAAAATATTTCTCAGATATGCAGTGGTATAGTCATGATACCATTGTTAATGAATAATGTTATTAAATTCTATTGTTTTTTGGTTGGAAATTTTACTTCCAATCAGCAGATCTTATGACATTTAAAACGCAATCCTGATAATTTTTCTTGTTGAGTCAGTCAGGGGACAGACTGGAGTAAGTCAAATTATTTTAGACCTCTTCAAGTCTGAAATTATAGGTTTTGTTGAGAAATTTTGACCTGAACAAGTCTAAAATTGATCAGACCAGGGCTCACCACACTTCTAAAGAACAGGGAGACTTGAAGTCTCCTTCAGGGTAGAGATAGGGAGACTTGAGGTCATGACAGGGAGACTTGTTCACGCCTATGCGCAACTGAATTTTCAAGACTTTTGTATTTGATTTACATATACACTTATTCATCAATGGCAATAAATCTGTTTTAATCATTAAAATATTATTGAAATTTCAAGATCTACAATGTAGATTTTATAAAAAGTCTGATTTTAGCTACATGTCAATTTTATGTTTCTTTCACCCAAATGCTTATGGTTGGAGGTTCTCCTGCATTTAGGTTAGATTGACATGACATAAATTTTCTTTTATTTATCATCTTATGTGAATAGATAGTTTATCACTCAGTTGCTCCAGAGACAGTTGCTAATCTGCTTCATTATTTTTGAATGGTTCTCCAAATATAAGAGGGATATATATAGATTGTTTACGGTTGTAGATATTCTATATATAGACCACTTCCGGTTTGATCTGTAGTTGAAACGTAAATATCTAGGACAATTTCTGATGGATTTTTTAATAAATGTACACTGTAAAGTCAATAAGTCTTGATTTTAAAACCATGAGATCATGTTAACAATCTTTGAGCTTTGCAAAAACAGGAATAAGCATTAGAAATCTTATCAATTTACTTCCTTGTTACCGGAAATAGAAAGGGTTATAATTAGAAGTGTCAAAATGGTCAAAGCGACTTGAAATCGCTTTTGAGAGCAACTTTAGGCGACTTGAGGCACAACAGGGCGACTTAATCGCCCTAATCGCCCAGTTTGGTGAGCCCTGTAGACTTGTACAAGTCTAAGAGAAATTACCATTTTTATGTTTTTGTGCTTAATGGGTATTTGCAATTACCCTTCATATTGTTTATCATTGAAAAAGAATCATGACTATTACCTTGTAATTTAAAACAAAAAGCTTTACCAATCTGCAAAAGCAGTTGTTTGATATTAATAATTTTTTATCTTTGATAACAATCTTAAATTGATTGTACACCTGCTGTCCTAATTTTGCCCCAGTATCCAATAATTTTCTGATAAAAATAGTAAATTAAACTTCCACATGTTCCATGTAATTCCAATTAAGTCTGGACGCCCCACCTCTAAATACTGACGCTTGGCTCATTAAAATGGTCAATTTAGCAAATTTTAGACTTATGCAAGTCTAATTATCCATAAAATTTGAAACACCTGTGCAACAGGAAATAAACATTGGACTTCATCAGGTCTAAATATTTTAGACTTCAACAGGTCTATGCATACAAAACTTAGAAAATTAAAAGACTATTACAAGTCTAAAACTCTGCAGACTTGTACCAGTCTGTCCCCTGACTGTTGAGTTATTGGCCTTGAGTTCAAATCTGAAATTTTTGCAAGAATGTAATTATACGCCGTTTCCTATGTTGCACTTGACCTGCTCGAACTTGACAACCTTTTATAGGCTAATTCACTTCAAACTTTGTAGAAGTTTTGGATATGATGGCCTGAGGATTTGCACACTTTTTCATGAAATTTTGAATTTTCTTGCAAGAGTTAGGACTTTAATCATCAGTTTTATATAATAAAGGGGATCTTTTACATGTCACACTCTATCTTGATAACAATTTTGCCAATTCACTTTAAACTTTGTAGAGGTATTGGCTATTATGATGCAATTTATATTATAATATGATATTGGCTTTACATTTTGATTATATTGGTTATTTGTTCTCTATCAGTTTTAAACATCTTTGAGTTAATGGTCTTTCAAATGTTTAGATTTTATCTGCACTGAAAAGACATAACATGCATAAGTTGTCGAAATGCGCATATATATGCAGAAATTAAATTCACAGTAAATTCGGTAATTAGTTATTGATATGTTCAAAATTATAGAATTGAAAAAACGGTGCAAATGTTAAAAACATGTTGAACTTTGGAAAGGAAAGAATAACAATACATACCTGATCAATTTATTTGATATGATGTAATAGTGAAATTTTTATTTTTCAGCTGAACAGCAAGAGACAGAACTGCCAGTCAGGGAAGATATTTCACAGCAGATTTTTAATAATGACACTGTTTACAGCCATTTCTCTCCCCTACACAGTAATGTGAAGATTGAGGATGATGAAGGGGACAGTGACACCGAAGCTGAAAGTAATGCACAGAATAGTTTACAAAAAACTGATGAAGTTTTAACAAGAAAGAGGAAAAGTTCAAATGCTTTATTAAACATTCTGGCACAAAATGGACAGATAAATAAATATTCAAGTAATGAAAGTGAATCTACAAAGCGTAAAAAACTACCACCAACTTTGACTGCTCTACTAAATAAATCAAATACTACATCAATACAACCTTCAGTACAAACAGAATCAAAAGATAATGATGTGCAGAATGTAAATCAGTCGACTGTTGGAAAAACTGATAAACCAACGTTACATAAACTACTGACGTCACCTCAGTGGAGTGGTCAGAGTCCTCTCCTGTCATCCATGTTAAAATCCCCTTATTCTGTAGCCTCTAGGACCAATTCAACAATTGATAAAGTATTTAATTCAATACCAGGGACTATTGGTACTGAAGCACAACATGCAATTAGTAATAGTTCATTGTCATCAATGCTAGGGCACCAAAATAATAAACCTAACCCAAGTTCAATAACGTCAAAATGTGTAGACCAGAAATTGAATGGCCATAGTGACTTAACTGCACATAATGTTTTTAATACTCATCCTGTTACTATGGTTACTGCTGATGGGAAAAGTGGAATTACTAACAGCTCTTTGTCAGTGAAACTTGGCGACCAGCAAACAGTACTTGGGTTAAACCAGACACTTTTGAATTCAACAGACAGCTCTGATTTTCCTAATGGAACGAGAATGAATTTATCATCTGATCCCTGTTTCAGAAAGGTTGATAATGGTCTGCCGATACAAATGCATGGATCACAGAATGTCCGATCAGATTTAGAAAAAAATTCTTCAAATGTCAATAGCAATAATTCAAATGAAATTTACTCTGAAATGCAGAATAATTTGCTTGTAAAAAATAAAGACTTGACAGTTCAAAAATTGTTGATGAATAATGCAGAAATTACTAAAAACAATGACAATAACTCTCACAAGATCACAGAAAACAGGGGAAATAACTCCAGTCAAGTCACAGAAAACAGGGGCATTAACTCTAGTCAAGTCACAGATACAAACTCTAGTCAAGTCACAGGTACACATCTTCAAAAAGTGATGCGTATGCCCTGTAATTCTGGTACTGGCTGCCAAGAGATATTACTACCTCCTGTTAAAACTGACGATTTTGAAAATAGTTTAAAAGAAATTAAAATGCTTCCAAAGGAATGTCAAAGTGAAGAATTCATAAATGTTTGGACAAACATTATTACACAAAAGGTTATCTCAGAATTTTCTAAAGATGTTAATGCTACTCTGAACTCTTTTGTGAAGAAGGCTATCATGGACAGTCTTTCAAAGTCCTCCAATACATCAGAAAACAGTGGTTCTCAGATTTCATTTGGTGCTTCGAACATGAATGACCAAAAATCAGGAATGAGCCAGGTTTCATCATTAGCAAGCTCTCTACTTAATTCTTTGACCGAAAAAGTAAGTGAGTGTACTTTACCCAACATAAATGTGCAAAACGACTATATAGATGACACAGGTATATCAGAACACAACATCAAAGAGGAATTCAAGGGATCGGAACCCATTGATAATGGAACCGTGGTGATTATAGATGATGATGAAGATGACACAGAAGAGAATGAAGACAAACATGACAAAAATGCATGGAAAAAATCTGATCTATTTGGAAAATTCACTGTGAATTCATTAGATGCACCCTCTACTGAACCAAGTGAAATGGAAACCCTCAACACAGACATGACAGAATATTCTTGGAAATATTCAAACTCACCCTCAAATAATCCATACATGGTTACTAAAATGAAAGGAGTAGTGAAAAAACCCATACAAAATGAACCAGTTGCATCAACAGAAATGATGCAATCACCCTTGGTTGGATATGATCATTTACAAACTCCAAACATTAATCAGATATTGTCCAATCAGCTAGATAAATTGAAAACAGAAGTTCCAGACACAGAACTGTCTGCAGCTGCCCAAATGGTCTTACATCCAATACGAGGCCCAGATGGCAAGTATTTAGTGTATTCGTGTAAGATATGTGGCAAGCGTTTCCAACACCATGGTACATTAAGCGTACATATGAGGACACATATATTAGAGAGTGGTCAGAGTGATTTTAAATGCGATATCTGCGGTAAGGTATGTACTGCTAAACGTTATCTTGATATACATATGAAGACTCATCAATCGGAAGCCGTTGGACCAAAAGTTACATGTCCAATTTGTGGAAAAGATTTCACAAGTGAGGAAAATTTGATCATACACAAACGCTTGCACACGGGTGAAAAACTGTATCAGTGTGAAGTCTGTCATTCAGGTTTTACAAGGAACTCTCAACTAGCGATTCATATGAGAATACACTCTGGGGAAAAACCATATATCTGCAATGTCTGTGGTAAAAGTTTTAGACAAAGCAATGGACTTAGCCTTCATATGAACGTCCACACTGATGATAAACCGTTCAAATGTGAAATCTGTGGATTAGGATTCTCACGGAAAGCTCATTATGTCAAGCACATGAGAAAAGAAAGAGGAGAGAGGCCGTTTAAATGTTCAGAATGTGGAAAAGGTTTTACAGACAAGTTCAATCTTACTATGCACTCTAGAACCCACCAAAAAGAGAAACCACATGTCTGCAAAATCTGTGGTAAAGGATATGTACAAAATACTCATCTCAGGGTAGGTAAAAGGATATATTTTATGGCTGATTATCATTGAAGTTAGAGCATTGTTTCAGAAAACATGTTTTAGTTTGAAAGCAAAGTGGACCAAAAAGTCATACAAATGAACAATTCAAATTTTCTTAGTTCTCAACATATTTTGGTGATATCGATAAATATGGCAAAAACTAGAAAAACAGAAGAACAATGACACAAAGCATCTAAAAAAAAACAGCAAAAAAAACCCCAAAAATGCAGCATTCAAAATCGTAGCACTTTAAATAGTTTGAACTTGCACAAAAACTTAGAGTGACAGTAGCATGATTAGGAAGGATAAACATGTCAAGCTTTGAGTACAGCAACCACCACACCATCTTTTATTCACCCCATGGCAAAGCCAAAACCAGCTGCATCAAATCTTAGAAGATGCAAAGTCCTGCTAAAAATGTCAATTTTCTTTTATGAAATTGCAAAGTAGCTCTCAATTTTGTCAAGGTGACATCCACAGAATTTCTCAAGGAATTTAAGCAATAAAGGTTGAATGTTCATGTCCCTTGTTAAGCAATCTTTTTAGACATTCTTTACAATGCTTGTCATTTTCAAAGAATGTGATCTAAAGCCATGGTAGCTGTGAGGCAATGTTACATTACATACTTGCCAACATATGCATGTATGATTTGATTAATGTGCAAAATGGAAACTAAACATTTTCAAGTTTCAAGTTTGACAAACAGAAAAATGTGCTAATTTTCTTAAAAATGTATATTATTTCTTACATTTGTATTTCAGAACCACCTGAAGTTCCACACTGGAGAGAAAGGTTACACATGTCCACACTGCTTTGAAAGATTTGAAATAAAGAAAGTTTTACAGAGTCACCTGAATTCTGTACATAAAGTTAAGGAAGATACACTAACAGCTAATAGATCACGGAGAAATACAAACAAAAGTTACAAAGGTTAGTTTTCTGGTATACAGGCTTTTAAGGTAGTTTGATTCTATAAATTTTCCAAAAAAAAATCTCACATTTGAGGCCAACCAGTGCTTCATTTTAGCTATTTGAGATACGATTTCTTACATTTGAGACAAGCCTATACCAATTTTTCAGTCGTTTGAAATATCCTTTTCTCAACCTATGTATGAGATCAGAATTTCAAGTGAGAAAATTTATTATGGCGTCATCAAGTCACAGTAAATTGCTTAGTCACGGCAGACGGCAGCTGTAGTCTGGTTTACAGACTTATATTTTGCTTATAATTGTGAGAAAAACAATCAAACACCGTTGAAAATGCAAGATTAAATCTCAGACACGTTCGGGTAAGATTTCAATGCTTCCCTGACTCGGCAAGCCTCGTCAGAAAAATATTGAAATCTTGCCCTTGGGTGTCTGAGATCTCTAGATCTTGCATCTTCAATGTTGTTAGATTGTATTATTCTCATGAGAAAATATATTATGATGTCATTAGCAGTCAAGGGCATCATCAAAAACAGTTATAAATTCTATAACCATTTTCAGTTATTTTCATTTTTTTTTTCATATTCAATAAGTAATAATGGAAAATGGTTATTTTTGAATTTCCTTTGATCTTTAAATCCTGATGGTGGCCATAATAAATTTTTCTCATTTGTGTTGGTATGTAAAACTCAAAAATCTTAAATGGTGGGAAATCTCTCACGGAAATTTGATCAACATTGGTTGGTTAAAAAGTCACAAAAATTCACATGCACATTTAACCAACTCCTAAGAATAGGAGAAAATTATTATACCCCGACCATAGGAGAGGGGGTATACTGTTTTATTTCTCTAATTTCTAGAAAGTTTCACATTTACTGATTGGTGTGAAAACATATGTCCTCCTCTCTAGAGAGGAAAACAAGTTCTCGTGAAATTTCTCCCCTAGTCTATTCGGAATACCATCCTTGGTGCTTTATCATCCAGTCTTTAGAGAAACGGTTTCTTAAACTTAAACAAGTTAATTATGAAGTTAGATAAATTTTTAAATGTTTAAAAGCTAGGCAAGCCTTGTTTTCAAACGTTTGCAGATTTTATTTAAATTGGTGTGAGAAATTTCATAATCAACTTAATAGTTCTTGTTGTCAGTCAGGGGTGTAACCTATTCAAGTTATCAAATGAAGAACTTTTGTGTAATTGAATTGAATGATCATGTATTTTCAGGAATAACTTATTTAAGTTATCAAATGTTGATTTCTTGAAAATGTCCAACTTTGATTACAAATTTCTTTTTGATAAAGATTTTTTTGAACAAACAATAGTTTTTCCCATATGGGTTTGAATCTTAACTGTGTAATTACATATCCAAGAACTGAGCTGATTATGAAATTTCTAACACCAAGTTAAATAAAATCTACAAACGTTTGAAAACAAAGCTTGCCAACATGCACCAATCCATATAAAGATTACACCCTGGGGAAATTAAATTATCTTTGAAATGGATAGTCAAAATCAATTAGACAGGCCATCATTAGATTGAGGTCAATCTGAACTACTAAATACATGTGTAATAATGGAAGAGAGGTGAGAATTTCAACAAAACTGAATATAACTGTAAAAAAGACTTCAATAACTGAATGAAGTTATCAACAGAGTAATGTCCCTTGATTAACAAAATAGTAACTCATGTAGGTTATTGCTTCATAACTGGTTTAGCATTTAAAAAAAGTAAGTAACTCATAGTAACTCCTTTAAGTGATTATGGTGATAACTTATTTAAGTTGTACCCCTGACTGGTTATAGAAACTATATTTCTCTTTCAATAGAATTTTGAAGACTTGATATGATTGTTTTTATTTTATCAGAGGACCAGGTGGATACTGATGATGAAGATACATTAGATGACAACAGTAGTAATTGTACAGACCAGAAAGCTGCAGGATACTCCAACATGATCATGCATATTACGCAGGGATTCGGAGATTCAACGAACAAAGAGATTGATGATTTAGATCCAGACTACGTGGAAGGACTTAACAACTCCCCTAGTCTATCCCCAGATGTATCTAATGTCAAAGTAGAACCTATAGAATTTGAATTCTCTTCAGGGTCGTTGAAATCGTCTCTTGGTTCTAATATGTTAATAGATTTTGATCCTACGATCGTTAAGGAAGAGCCAGAAGATTATATGGAGGATGATGTATCAGAGCCCTCATCACTTCTCCAATCAGAATTTGACGAAAAAATAATTAAAACAGAACCTACAGACACTTAATAGATTCTACACAGTCATTATATTTTATAAAAATAGAAAGGGGATAGCCTGTCCATATCAATTGATGATTAAAGGGAATGTAAGGGTAAAAATAATGTTTTGTTTATACATACATAACATCAAATTATAAATATTCATAATAACCATTTGATTGTTTGTCAACACATTAACTAGTAATCAACAAATATTTGAAGTAAATAACACTCCAGGGAGGCTGACATTTTGATTACTTTACTTGTCTCCCTTATCAGTAAATTACCCACATTTCACAGCTGTTGTGACGTAGCTCCAATCAAATAATACACATAGAAATAATTAGAGAAGGTATGCAGTAAGATGTTAATTCTAATAGCATTCTGATGATTATGCAGGAAAATCAACACTATTTATAAATTATTACAGTTTACACAGTTGTGTAATGTATTTTTGAGTGGGAAAAGGAAGGGGGGTCAGTTATTTTGATAAAATCTAGAACAATAACAATATTCTATGATAAGAAATGTTTAATATTTTCATTTCATTCCTCACTAAAAATGAATTTCACGTAGTTTTATTTAAATTTGATGTAGATCTTAATTTCCAGTCCAATATTTTAAAGTTTAAATCAGATTAAGATTTAAAAGACAAAACATTATAAATTTGATATTTTATAATATTTATTATCAATGACAAAAGCATTAAAAATATAAAACATCAGTTTCATAAAATGAATACTTTTTATTTCACAAATTATCTTGAATTGAATTTTATACTTGAAATAAAATAGATAAATAACCTTTTACCTATTTATTTAATTATGATTGTTACATGATAAATGTGACATAGCAATAAAGTAAATAACTTAATATCATTCAATACTTTTTTATTACTATATAATAAAAACTCATTTTGAAATTAAATTGTTTTATAGAAAAATAAGAAGAAATCTTATACACATGAAAATGATGAGAGATTAATTAACCTTTCACTCTGTTGTTTCATTTTAATGTATAACTGTAAACAGTCGTTGATACGTCATCAACATACTTCTGGATAATATGATAATAAGCACCCCCAGTGTGTGTAAATTTGATTAGAAAACAGCCTCTGTACCTTAAATTGTAACATTAATAAATATAAGACATATGGATTAGGTTTACAAAAGACATTTTAAATCACATATCAAAAAATATTTTTAGACCTTGCATTCCCTTTAAAAAAAAAACATATAGTTATCATTGAAAATGAAATTGTTCTCACTGTATTTACCATACTAAGTAACAAGGTGCTTGAATATTTTGATGAATGTCTATGTATGTGTCGCCTACACACATAGTTTGGGGTGACATATAGGGATCACTTTAAATTTAGTCGTCTTGCTGTGTCGTCATTGTCTGTCCACCTTTTTTATACGCCGCCACACGAAGAGGCAAGGTATTATGTGATACCCTCAGTCCTGTGTCCGTCCGTGTGTCTGTCGCCCGAAGGTTTCCGACTGATAACTTGTGAACGAAATAACATAAGATCTTGGTATGTTACTTGTTTGCCACAAAACTCAGGCCAAGTTCGATTTGGGGTTCAGAGGTCCAAGGGGTTCTGGAGTTATGCCTCTTAACTTTGAAAGTTTTCAAATTTAAGGGTTCGGACTGATAACTTGTGAATGAAATAATATTTTGTCTTCAAACTTGGTATGTAACTTGTTTACCACAAAAAACAGGTCAAGTTCGAATTCGGGTTCTGAGGTCCAAGGGGTTCTGGAGATATGCCCCTTTAAACTTCAAAATTTTGCGAATTTTAGGGTTTCCAACTGATAACTTGTGAGCGAAATAATATATTGTCTTCAAACTTGGTATGTAACTTGTTAATAACAAAAGGCAGGCCAAGTTCGAATTTGGGTTCAGAGGTCCAAGGGGTTCTGGAGTTATGTCCCTTGAAACTTTGAAATTTTGCGAATTTTTGGGCTTATGACTCATAACTTGTGAACGAAATAATATATTGCCTTCAAACTTTGTATGTAACTTGTGTACCACAAAACTCAGACCAAGTTCGATTTTTATACCCCCACGAACAAAGTTCAGGGGGTATAAAGGAATCACTCTGTCCGTGTGTCTGTCTGTCTGTGATAGCAAACAATTTTTGGTTACAGTTTTCTCAGTAACTACTCATCACTGGAACTTGAAATTTTTTATGCAAGTTTATAATGATGTGCTATACCCCAAATAGCAATTTCAGGATTGTAGGACTTCCTGTTTACAGACTTCATTAATTTTTCAGATCTTTTGTCAATTGTCGAAAATTTTCGTAACCGTTTTCTCAGTAACTACTCATTACTGCAACTTTAAATTTTGTATGCAAATCTATAATGATGTCCTATACTGCAAGTAGCGATTTCAGGATTGCCGGATATCTACCTCCTGTTTACTGACTTCGTTAATTTTGGAGATATTTTGTCAATGGTAGAAAATTTTTCGTAACAGTTTTCTCAGTAACTACTCATCACTGCAACTTGAAATTTTGTATGCAAGTTTAGAATGATGTTCTATATCAAAAGTAGCGATTTCAGGATTACCGGACATCTACTTCCTGTTTACCAACTTAGTTAATTTTCGAGATCTTTTGTTAATCATAGAAACTTTTTGTAACAGTTTTTTCAGTAACTACTCATGACTGCAACTTGAAATTGTGTTTGCAAGTAATAAATGATGTCCTTTACCACAAGTAGCAATTTCAGGATTGCTGGACATCTACTTCCTGTTACCGGGAATTGTGCAATTATAACTATTTTTGTGACAAATTGTATTGAGGATCTTCTACTCCCATGGGGAGTGGGGGTATCATTTTGTGGCCATCCAGGCCACAGTACCTCTAGTTTGGTTCACAGGTCCAAGTGGTTCTGGAGTTATACCCCTTGAAACTTAGGAATTTTGCAAATTATAGCGTTTCCTACTGATAACTTGTGAATGAAATGACATACTGTCCTCTAATTTGGTATGTAAGTTCTTTGCCATAAAACACAGGCCAAGTATAATTTTGTGTTCAGAAGTATACAGGGATCTACAGTTATGCCTCTTTAAACTGAAATTTAGTGAAATGTGGCGGGGTATCATGTAATGCACCATTACTATTTTTGTAACACTTTTCTCGGCAACTATAAATCACAGCCACTTGAGTTTTTGTATATGACTTTTAATTTGGGATCCAATATTGTGCTTATCTTGTTCAGGTCTGTTGGATATCTTCTTTCTGTTTATCAACTTAGAGTATTTTCAACAAGTACTGTCAGTAGTAAAAAATTTTGTAACTCTTTTCTCAGAAACTAAATATCACCATATCACAGTAACTTAAAATTTTGTATGTGATTTAAGTATGGGGTTCCATATAGCTCTTATCGATTCATGTTTATCAGACATCAACTTCTTGTTTATGGACTCGGGAGTATTTTCAACAACAAAAAATTGTAAAACCATTCTAAGCAACTACTATCACAACCACTTGAAATTTTGTTTATGACTTAAGTATCATTTTCAATATTATGCTTGGTGAATTTTGGTGTGAGGAATATCTTCATCCGTATTGTTGACTTGAAATATTTTCAACAAAAACTGTCAGTGGTAAAACCATTTGTAACACTTCTCAACAACTAGCAAATTACATTCATTTGAAATTTTGTATGTAGCTTTAGCATGTTTAGTATGGGATCCAATATTACGCTTATAAAATTCAGGTCTGGCAGACAACTACTTCCTGTACACTGATTTAGAAATTTGCATTTCCCTGATCTAATTTGACAACAGATGGGCAGGCGACACACATCTTCCATGGAAGTCTGACAATTTATTTTGTGAAGGTCTTCAATTATTGATTAAAAAATGAGCTGGAAGTTGTGACATTGAATTCAAATTTGTG
>MJUU01058749.1:43705-54170 GCA_002080025.1 Modiolus philippinarum | reverse complement strand
ATGTAACTATGTAACGGGATCCTTTCTTAAATTGTTTATATAACTATTAAAAATCATTTGTGTAATCTTTAATGCGGTCTTTTTGACATGGTTGTGTAATCTTCAATAGGGTCTTTAATACGGTTGTGTAATCTTCAATAGGGTCTATCTAATCGTTAATGGGTCTTTCTGACATGAATGGGCTGGTCTACCAGATTGTGATTTCGTAGCTCCACACATAACCCACTACTGACGTCATATTCCCGGAAAACATTGCATTCTTTTGCGTTTTGTAATATCTCCCCTGAAACTATTGGATATGCCCTTAACGTACTGGGTGAGTTTCTATAATACCTACTGAAGCATCATGGTAATTGTGTGGAGTCGGACTGAAATAGTAACATTTGTTCCAACGATGTTCCCATCCAGAACGACATTCTCCAATAACTAATCCTAAATATATAAATAAATCCTATAAGAACTACAAAATATCATAAAAAAACAGAATCAGTTCAACTTTAAAGACAAGAATCATGAAGATTTTAAAAGAAAAAGGTCTGATGGGTTTCAAAATGATGCAAACTGTTGATTGTCACTTGTTTCGGAGTGGCGCACCAAACTTGTGCAATTGTTTTGGCTTTGATTTTAAATTTCTCAAGAAATACTACTCGAATTATGGGTTACTCTAATTTAATGTTTTAGAATCCTAAAACGAATGCCTGATTACCGGCTGAAGAGATAGGAATGACTGCATGCATGCAACGTTTTATCTATTCAAACCAGTCTCAATTCATTTAAGTACAAATATATTAAATGGTTGTCAATGTCTGTGGGTTTTGGCTCTTCATACTACAGAGAGATCGAATGCAATCAATATTGTTGGATCCTAAAATGTTGTGGTCTCAATAAAGATTAATCAAATTAAAGACAAATCGATTTTTTACTTAACTAAATCTTTGCACAGTTTGATTTCCAATCATGCTATGGTGACATTAAGATAAAGAACAACAATAAAAGCGTTGTTCCATAGCTAAGTTAAACTATGTTTTTGTAGAGACTTCGTCTCGTGTACATTTACTCCTTATCCTTCAATTTTTATGATACGGCACCGAGAGTCATGTAAAGTCATTTATCACTCGTTCAGCTAAACGTGACAATTTATAAAAATCTGAAAAGCTGCATATGTAGCAATGTAGTAGGATGTTCAGATATAAAACAACTCATTTGTTGAAGACCGTCTTGATAGTATAACATTTTTGTTTTTTCTTTCGATGTCAATGATCGTAGCCTCTTATATCATACAGTTGTTCTCATTACCATATAGCTGACTGACTAATAAATGACTAACCGGCACTTTATGTACAGATAAAGCTAACCTGAGGATGACCAATCATACAAGTAGTCAGGAACCTTCTATCATTTAATTCATTTTGTTTTGTCTCTTGCTTTCCCTACTCTTTTTTCTTCTTCTTCGATTAATAAATATATCTTTCAAGTATAAAAAAAAACATTATTTTTATGTGAGGAAATATTCATAAGCTGAAAGAATCGTGGACTTACCAAAGTGAACAACTATAAATAGCCACAACACTACTGCCATGTTACATTATACCAACAACTATTAAAACTATTTCCTTATCAATTTATTGTCCGTTAAATGGACTCTACCTTTAGTAACATCTTTGGAATTGTCATTTGCTGACGATTAAGTTGGCTTTGATTTCATATACCTAAGTGAATCATATAAATAAATTGTGATCGAGCAAACAAACAAGGCTATGTTCATGTATGAAAAACGCCTTTTAAAAGTAAGTGAAAACCGTACCATCAGTCAAAAGAACGAACAATCCATGGACATCGGAAACATTAAGAAACAAGGACACCATTTGAGTACAGGACAAACAGAAGACACACATACAAATGAATAACACGGACCCAATAAAAGCCATGGATTAGATCAGGTGCACCAGTAGAAAAAGCATCTCCTGCTACTTTTAAGACACCCGCTGTGTTGAACATGTCAACTCCGGTAGTAAAGTCAAATCTGATAATGGAAAAACAAAGTTTAGTTGTGAAGGGAAAGATCTGTTGTCATCTGGGAAACAGATATCCCATAGCGATACCGTCAAGATCGTGATGTCGACCGTTAAACTTCTGTAGTAATATCTTCAAGTTTTTGGTAACGTACCCTTTCTTAAGTAGTCTGTGTATCAATAGGTTCAGTCCAAAATATCCCTGGTACTTTTATTTGCAAATTTTAGCAAAGTATTATGAGGACGGACTTTCTTGCGATCTATAACCGGACTATGTCGACAGAATTACAAATAAAAATCATTACAAAGCAATAAATCGTACGCTTAATTCGAGAACGTCAGCAGTAATTACAAAAACTGCTTTCACAGACAAAAAATTGGAAAAAAGTCACAGATACTGACAAATCAAATTTAATATTTCATCAAGTATACCTTCTGAACAATGCGTTCATTAAAACATGATAACCAACATATTGATGAAATTAACTCCTAAATCCTTGTTTGTCGAAATATATTCAATTAGTTGGTTTGTATACAAGATGTTAATGATATCAGAAATAAATCCATATTGCTTCCAAAAAAGGTCCGTGAAAAAGGAAAATAAAGTCATGAGAAATATTCGTTTAGTCAAGTAAGTATAGCTGTGCTAAGCGAGCATATTATCTGGAGAAAAAAGTTTCCTTTAATGTTTTGTACTTACAATGTGTAATAGGAGAAAAATAAAAATGCTTTTACACATATCAGATCTTCAAGGAACCTCTAAGTCCAGTATATTCTTGACAATACCTCCTGAAAACACTGAGAAGATATGTATATGTTATCGGACTCTTGACGGCTATGTATCGTAAAATATCAACCCGTGAGCCAGGATATGAAGCACAGGGGCGAGTGAACGCAGCAAACAAGCCCAAAGCTTCACATTCTGGCGAGCGGGGTGATATTTTACAATACATCTGCTGTCAAAAGACCGATAACTTGTTTATCATCCTTTATTTTTGTAATTTAGATTTGTGTTTATTGAAGTGAGGTTTCAAATTCTCCCAAAGTTGAGCGGGAAATTCGACATACATTCATTCTCGCCTTTTCAGTAATTTTAAGCCTCAAAAATATGTTTTGTAGTTTTTTAATCATTTTATTGGTAAAGGTTTGAAATGGATGAATATTGTGACCGAACTACTTGTAAAAAAATGTCGATTTTGATTGTTGCACCATCCTTTGGTTGTTGCGGTATTCATTCGTTCTTTGGAGCTTTCATGATGTCATAAAGGGAAAACGTCAAAGCTCTGCAGGATATATCAACGACCTAGTTTCTACGATTTTTCTGTCGTTTTGTTTATCTAATTGTGTAATCATGACTTTATTTTGGATACTAAATCGGAAAGAGCAAATGCAATGGAAGTTTATTTTTATATCTATTATTTCGTGTGAAAACTTGAATAAAAGTTTTTGCCTTTGGAACGTTGGGAGAATCGCTTGATATATCCAGGTCAACCTCTGATATATCCGGGTCAACCGAATATGGCTTTTGCAGAAAGGCTCTGCAGGCAGATATAACCATGGGGAAGGATGATAATACTCTATATCTCAAGTCCATATAAAAAACTATAATCGAATAAGTACAATTTGATTAGTTGTTTTGGGGCAAATACCATTCAATACAAAATATGCATTTTTTTTCTTTCCTGCATGTTTTCTCTGTTCTTTCTTTTGCTCTAAAATTTAGGTTTAAATCTTTACCAAAATGGGAGTAATTATCTGACACTGATTTCTTCTTCGCCAATATACCATCGAAAATTAGATTTTTTATCTGTGATATTTATCGCAAACTGCATAATACCCGACTTGCCTGCCTTGAAGGTAAAACGCCCTTTCTGCGAATACTGAAAATACACATCAAGCATGCGTTGTAATGCTAATGGTGACGTTGCAATACACGATTTGTTATCACCAAGAGCTGGCACACAACTTCTAATCTGGAAAATTCTCATATAACGACTACAACTTTCAATTTATCAATTAAATCATTAGTGAATACTAAATTTAATAAGCCTCACAAAACACTTCCTTGTCTAACAGCTTCTGATACAGGAACTACATTAAATAGTTATTGATTTATTACTAAAGCACTTCGTGTGTTAATATAAAGATCAATAATAATCAACCATGTTCATATAATTTATACATACGTCCTCTTCTCCAGACAGTTTCGAAAGCCTTTTGACTATCCAGAAAGGCAACAAAACTTTTACTATGTAATCCACAATTGTGAAAAATTGTCTCATAAAGATTAAAACAGGCGGTTAGGCAACCGATTCCCATCTGGAAACCTTGTTGTTGAGGATTTGGGAGAACCTTAACTAAAACATCTAATAAGCGATTTTAGATGACTTGTTCAATTACTTTTGAATAAGCTGGTAACAGAGTGAAAGGTCTGTAGCTAGCGTGATTAACTTTCGGCTTATTATCTCCTTTGTATAATAGAATAAACATCCATTGTGCCAATCAAGAAATGTTAAAAAATGGATAACAGGAAACACCTACAATGGCTGAAAATTATAATTACATGCAACAATTTGCAAGGGAACTACACAGGAAAAACACGTATAAGACAAAAGACAAACGTAGACAACGATAGGAACTCGGAACAGCAAAAGCCAGCTGTAGGGTTAAACCGGTTTATTGGTACCCAAAGCTCCCCTTTATCTGTCCCGTTTCCCTATAGTATAAAACATACGAATAAAACCCAATACAGGTTGACTACTAACTCTATGACCACAATCTTGAAAGGAAAGAAAAAGACAATACGTAATTTTGAAAGATGGGTCAAGGGGTGCTCGCCGCTAAACTGTCGGCTAGCTCAAGGAGCCTAGTCTGCTGTAGAACACTGTCGCACTACGGAAGAAAAATCAAACTCAAAACTTCCCGAAGGGTTTGGTCAAGAATCATCATAAATTTCAGTAGACATCGGCAGTATCGTTTGAGAGGCCAGTATGTTGCAAAATTTTCAGGTCACTGGGTCTCAAAGCTAATTTAACGGATGCAAGCAGAATATCTTGCCGATATCCCCTATTACGTAAAGATACTATTAGATTGCACTTTCAAATTAAAGAAAGAGGTTAAACAGAGAATTACTGATTTACCGTCATATAGTGAATGCTCATTTTGGATTTTATCATGACTACCAGCCTTTATTCCTGTCAGTCCTTTAATAATGTGCCTTAATTCTGTCACAGACTTGTAATTTTTTTATTTCTGTTTTACACATTTCTTTAAAAAATATTATTTATTTTCCATATTTGTCACATTATCTTTGTCAAAATTACTATGAGTTTTGATACATGTATACAGATTCATGAAATATTCCGATAGTGTCTGGGGTATTGTATATACTTCCCCGCTATTGTTTATTTCTGGATAAATATGTGATTTTGTACATGTAGGTGTATAACGTTTCACTGTCTTCCAACAACAAAAACAAAAAAATCAGATATCGTACTCGGCTGTTTCGTTTAAACCATCCTAGTATTTCTTTACATACTTTCTAAATTGTTTATAGTTTTTATAAGATACAAAGGTCACACGCTTCGGTCTACCGTCTTCTATGCATTTATGACGCGCTATTCTCTCCAATTTGTGAGATGTCCAATATGATTTTGTATGAGGATAAAACTTTTGATTTTGCCGACTTGTGTGCTATTTGCAGCAAAATGCAAAATATTCATAAGTTTGGAGTTTATTGTTTCAATATTAATGTTATATTCAACGCCGTTCATTTTATTCATAAGCTCTGTTAGGGGTTTAAGTGAGGTTTTCACTTTCAAGTTGGTGGTAGATACTATATTGCCAATCTGGAAATTTATAATTTGAATTTAAAACAATATGGGGGTTATGATTTCTGCAATAATGCGCAAATAGTCAAAGGTAGTGCTTACAGGACTTTCTTCTAAGATTTTATAAGACCTCAGTTGCCTCTGCATCCCATAACCGATTCAAATGTAATCATGCATGGTTTTCTTATTAATAAATGTATTATCTAGTAGTAAGACCTTTATGTCTTATGTCATAACCGGGACATAACAAACTCTTGGTCGTTTTAACCTGGAGATGGGATGTTGTCTCTTTGACATTTACCCCATTTCCTTTCTTTTTCATATCTTTCAACAAAGGACACAAATTCATCTGATTTGAATTTATTTGAATGAATCATATATACATCATTTACCAAACAGAAATGTAACAAGATGATTATCCGCAAACATGTTGAGACTACAGTTGCAACACTGAATTCTTCAAACAATCCCTACAAACAATTGTAGTCTAGAACAACCTGAACGTAAAGTGAATCAGTCTCAGATTTAAGACAATAGTAGACTCCTTGTGATTCTCAATATAAATTTTGAAGTGTTATATCCTTCAAAGTTGTCTAGGGGTGTAATTGTCGATCATGAGTAGCTTGACATTTCACTTTCCGCAAGATCTCATTGGTCCTGATCGGTCCAACATAATTTGATTGTTGTTCATAAAAAACACTACAAAAAAAGAAAAAAAGAAAAAATAATAATGAAAAAAAGAAAACAAAACAAAATTAAATAAAAACCAAACCCAACCAAAAAAAAGAAAAAAACGAGAGAAAAATTTAAAAATACAACAAATAACAACACAAACCAAACAACTAAACAAAAATAAGTTCTGAGTTGGAAAAAAAAACAAAAGAAAATAAACCAAAAAACAAAAAACAAAAAAACGAAAACAAAGAAAACAAAAAACAAACAAACAAAAAAAACAAAAACAAAACAATCTACCACACCAACAAAACAAAACAACAACAAAATTGACAAATTGTAAGAGAAGTTCTTTTTTCAAGTACATTTATCACTAAATAAAAGTCTCCTTTCGTAATTCAAATTATCCATACTCTAATTACTTGTTTATATACACTGTTTGATGTTAAATCGTAACTAGAAAAAAAATATCTATGATTCAGTTCTTTTTATCCATATTTCATCCCACATAGATGAAAATTGCCCGGTATATAACCTCTGTTGTTTTTTACCCCATTTGATTTAAGCGAAAAAAAAATAATCACATGAAAGTTCACGTATTGGTTCCTCGTATAGCTCTATTCATGATATATGGCCGTCATATAACTCAATTTGATACATAAAAAAGTTAATCGGATCAATATCCAGACAGGAAATCGGACTCTGGATTACCATACATGACGATATATGATACTGTGTTGTTTAAATTTGTAAAAATCGTGACATCAATAAACTTGGACAAGCTATAATAAGTGGAAACAGTACAACATTTACCACATTACAGGAAGTCTAGAGCTGAAAATTTCTAGGTAGGTAAAATTTTTTTAAAATACAAGAACTTTCTCAATTCAGTTTGGTGCATGAAGCTTATATCTAGAGATGTACAAATTGTATTCGGTCATTCTCTTTTTTCATTATTTGTTCTCTGTGAAATAACATTTAAAAAAAAACATTTTGAAACCATTTCGTTCCCTATTCCTTTAAAATAGAGAAATTAATCAATTTTCATTGTTTATTTGGATATCCTCATCCTCAACAGAGTTCACACTGTTAGTGCTTTAGTTTTTTGTGTTGTATATGTAACGTTCGTGTGTTTTGTGGGCATGTGGTGTCTTTGGTCTTCCGTCTTTTGGTGTTCTTGCTTTTGCCTTGTCTCTGGACTTTGATTTGTGTAATCTTGTGCTTTGTTCCTTCGGTATTCTACTGCCGTTGTTTTTTACCAGATGATAATAAGTTCTCGAATTCCAAATTTCTTTTTTTAGAAGTTTGCAATTCAGTCACTGAAATTTACTGTACTCACTGAAGGAAATTACCTACGGTATGGTTGATAAATAGGATTAAAAAATGTGGCGTAAGAAAAGTCATGGAAAGTCCAAACTGGAATCAAAGATTTGTGTTATTCATTTACTGAAAATCATATGTTTTCCAAATGAAACTTGATGGCTGCTGAGAAGAAATTAATAATTCGTAGTCCTTAACAATTCCAGGAAAAATAAACCAAACTGGAATGAAAGTGGTTTGCGTTTCAGTCAATGAAAAATCAATGGTTTCATTAGATAACAGTTTTTTTTATAGTATATATACATTATAAGGATCACTGTCCTGCGAGAACACAATTTCTACTGCAATTTCGCCCGGATTTTGACTGCTTGTCCTAGATTTCTAAGGATGTTTATTTTCTTAAACTGGTATATTTACTGGCAAATTTAAACACCTCCTGATCGATTAGTTGTCGAAAAAATCATTAACATGCGTGTAGATTTGTTTCAGTTGTCGATTGGTCAATCGTGTAAATGTCTCGTGTCAGTTTCTACAAATAGTGCTACAGGATGTTGATGAAATTAACATCTGCATCATTGTCTAGCAAAATGGTTCTCGCATTATTATGACTAAGATAACTCAGTATATTGATAATATGACATTTGTATTAAAATATTTCTTTCCGTTTTAATGAATGGCGCAACGATACACATAGCAACGATGGTAGCAACACGATGGCGGCGTATTTGAGAATAAAGATACGGAGATCACTTTACTTCCAAGAAATTGTGTAAAATTAGAGAAACAATCTCTAACATTGTTTTCCAGTTTATTATGATAACTTCTCAAATCTCAATGGTTACATTTTTAATTTACATTTTAAATTTTAAAGTTCTCGGTAAACCTCTAACATTAAAATGTGAAAATTTACGTATCTCGATTTGAGAAATATATATAGTAAACTAGACACAATGTTAGAGACTACATGTAATAAAAGAGGGTTATTGTATGAGCATTGGGACATGTCGTCCGCAGTAGAATTTTATATCGTTCAAACATGCAACATCTATTCTACAAGGGATAATATTTTCCAATATTTTTTTTGTTGTCGCAGACGTCATAATATTTTAGTCAAATTGTCACTAGTACAATTTGGAATTTATTGCATTGTTACTATTTGTTGCTTTCTTAGTTAAATATTGTGTATGTCATCACATCGCACTGCAGCAATAATCATACAGAGGATGATAAGCAGCAGGATAAGCTGAAAAAATGTTTTCAGTCTATTAAGGTTTTTATTTGCTTTTTCACCTGTGTCTATTAGATATGCAAAATACAAGAAATATTTAATTTTATTTGTCTTGTAATAGAATTGTAATAGAATTGTGTCATCAAAATTAAAAACAGTAAAGACGCCAGGTCCGAACAGTAGAAAACCAGGACAATGAGACAGGAAGCCATTGCCTACAATTTCCAATATGCGAAACGGTTTCGCCTAGATTGGAATGTCTTGCTAAGTTATTGTATGATCACTAGGGCTTTTATGTGTCTAATAGATATGCAAAATACAAGAAATATATAATTTTATTTGTCTTTTAATAGAATTGTGTCATAAAAATTAAAAACAGTAAAGAACGCCAGGTCCTAACAGAAGAAAACCAGGACAATGCGACAGAAAGCCAGGACCTACAATTAAACGTTTCCCGTGGTTTGAAATGTATTGCTAAGTAATTGTATGATCACTTAGGATATGGTCCACAGTGTCATACTCATCTATTTACAGAAATTGCAGAGATATTCAGGATTTACTACTTTATAACTGAAACAGTTGTTTGAACAAAACGTCTGTTATTTTTTGTTTATTGATGCAGTAGAAATCCTTGACAATCAGTAGAAATTCGGGACAAATTACAGTAGAAATCATGTTGTCGCAGGACATCGATTACCTACGGTGTATATATATCTAAATATTATTTTTGTTAATTTGTTAACTTAAGCTTATTCCCTCCCCTTTAACATATAGTTAATGGATACTTGTGCAACATCTTAAATATCTTAGTGGAATACAGCACCGCATTGCCCGCCTAGTCTCTTGTAACATGTATATACAACCTTGCATAAAGCCTTTATATATTCTTATGAAGTTCATATTTGTATATAAAAAGTATTTCAGATGTTTTGTAAATGTATGAAAGACTTTATTGAAAATGCAAATGTTTATACAGGTCTTTCATGTATCCTTTTTTTTTCAGAAACGCATTCTTCAGTCATGTCATTCAATATCTGGGAAAGGAAAAGAGAAGTATCTAAGATCCTACAACTAGCAGCGGCTGGAAACACATTTGCAAAATTCAGTTACTTTTCGCCAAAAAATCAATTCCCAAAAGACACAATCATGTTTTACCTGTATATCCAACCGTTCTTAATTCTGTGTTTCGTTGTCTGGTTGATAGTGTTGATATATGCCCTGTGGACAGACAAGTATATGAAAAAATACGGCCTCATGACCTTGTACAGCTGTTTAGACTTAATCATGATTGGGACACAAAATCTCGTGTTTATATACGTGTTTACACTAGAAGAAAACTATCTGCAATATGAAATGTGCTATGTTTACGAAATTCTTACACAAGGATTTCCAAGGGCTTTTTT
>MJUU01058749.1:6456-30735 GCA_002080025.1 Modiolus philippinarum | reverse complement strand
ACGAAGTAGTTTCTTCTATTTAATGACTGCATATGTATTCAAACTCTAATTATATTTTTATACATTGCATTTAATGTTTGAATGATATTTCGATTTCGCATACAGAAATTGAAAGAAAAGACACAGACGGGGTTATACAAGCATTCGTACGTGAAAAAAGAAAATTAATTAATCACAATAGTTGAAGGGGCATGTCTTCAATTTTTCCTAATGTTTTCTACCTTTTTTTTAAATATTTTATACATTTTTGTATAATGTGTAGGTTTTTTTTCCAGATGTGCAGATATTTTTAAACTTTTTTGCACAAAGGAACAGTGTTAATTTGAAAGGCATATTTATTACATGTGAGTTCAGACACTAGTTTTATAGAGAAGCAAAAACTTATGAAACACATATCTTTAGAAATAATAGCATAGCATTAGAAAAGTCGTGACCAAACAAACACAAATTGATCAATTTTAGCAATCATGGTATTCTGAAATTCAAAACTCTCCAAAATGTATAAATTATAGAATTTTTAAAACAGACTTAAGCTTCCAAGAATATTTTGATATACTTTGTGATCGCGATATTATAACTTTATGCAGATTTCGTACACTAAATCATTCTTTACCAATAGAGCGCGGACGATGGTTTCAAATTGATAGGTCAGAAAGAAAATGTAACTTGTGTATTTTTTCTACACTAGGCGATGAATACCTTTACATCTTGGAATGCCCTAAATTGAAAAACGAAAGAAAAATTTTACCCTCGCACTTTCATATAAGACACAACACATTAAAACAGAAATTTCTTTTTAGCACCAATAAAATTTCCATTTTAAAAAGACTGTAAATTCATAAGAATAATAAATGAAAATATCAGTCTTCCATACGATGGCCGATAGCGGCCGTACAATAAACGCTGAAGATCGGTTGAAATTTGTCCCTATATGCGCGGGACAATAAATGCAGTAGCGGCAAAATGCCCCAGTTGCGTTTTTTGTCCCTAGTTTAGGGACAAAAAATTCATGTGCAGCAAAATGCCCCAGTAGCATTTTTTGTCCCTAGTTTAGGGACAAAAATGCATGTGGGGCAAAATGCCTTAGTTGCATTTTTTGTCCCTAGTTTAGGGACAAAAAATGCACGTGCGGCAAAATGCCCCAGTTGCGTTAAATGCATTTGCGGCAAAATTTAATTTATACATCCCTTTTCGAAAGTTATGAAGGTCTTTCCGGATATACTAAATATCAAGTATATATTTATGGGTTGAATAACCTTGTTTTTCTTACTTTTTTTTCAAATATATGATTAGTCCTATTTAGAATTTGTAAAAGTAAGTAAAACTGGTTATTGATACTAAATTTACAAGGACTTTTTAAAGACCATTTGAATCTGTAACAAATCAATTTCATTAATAAATTTTGTTATGTATTAGTATGAGAACAATTTAAATTAGATTACCAAAAATTATAGAACAAAGAAACCAGCAAAGCAAAAGTTGAAATTATTAAAACTTCAACATTATAATATAATAAATGAGACAGGATTTAAGATTAACATATGTCTGAGAAATGAATATAAAAGATGTAACAATGTTAAAGTGTACAAATCTTAAGCATGTGGTTTGTTTTACTTTCAAATTTGTATAACATCTCAAGATTTTATGGTTTTTGTTGTCAAATTCCCATTACGCTAATCTGTACAACCTACCACAGCGAAAGTAAATACAAGTCTAATATACATTTCACGTCAGTTTAATATTCAGGCTCCGCCTTCATATTAAACTGACGTGAAATGTATATTATATACATGTGAATTTATTAATAAAATATGTTTATAGTAATTTAACTGATTGCGTTGTATTCCATTATCTTAACCTTTCATAACTTTCGAAAAGGAATGTTGATAATATAGACATAGATTAAATTTTGCCGCAAATGTATTTAACGCAACTGGGGCATTTTGCCGCACGTGCATTTTTTTGTCCCTAATCTAGGGACAAAAAACGCAACTAAGGCATTTTGCCCCACATGCATTTTTTGTCCCTAAACTAGGGACAAAAAATGCTACTGGGGCATTTTGCTGCACATGAATTTTTTGTCTCTAATCTAGGGACAAAAAACGCAACTGGGGTATTTTGCCGCTACTGCATTTATTGTTGCGCGCATATAGGGACAAATTTCAACCGATCTTCAGCGTTTATTGTACGGCCGCTATCGGCCATCGTACTTCCAACCACCTAACTTTAACTTGCATCTACTTCAATTTTTCAATTAAAAGCTTGTTGTATTTATTGTATATTATACAAATTAGTTGTGCACCACCTTAGTAAATCATGTATTTATATGTTATTCTCTGTACCTTTGTTTATTGGTTTTGAGAAATAAACTATCAAGAAATGTTAAATGAGCCTCCAAGAAAGGTTAACGCTATATTAAAAAGTGAAATGTAGCATGTAATGCCGAATTTTGACCTACATGTACCATAAAGGCCTCGAAACGTACTGTATATACGCGGCAACACTTGTTCAAAAGCAAATAATTTTTTATATGTAAAGTAATTATTTACTCTAAAATATAATTATTGTGTAAAACTAGCGATACCGTTTTCAGACAGTCGTTATGTTGTGACGTGAATTTTCATGAGATAAATTATTGTTTAAACCTAAGGAGTATCTCCCTCTTGCATAGCTCTGTCCTTAGCAGATTTTGGTTTTCCTATTTAGATCCTATTGGTTATTTGTTCTCTATCAGCGTTTACACATATTTCGATTCATGGATTTCCAAATGTTTTGATTTTATTTGCACTAATGAGACATAAGTTGTCGAAATGCGCATATGCAGAACCTAAATTTACAGTAACCTCGGTATTTTGTTATTCGAGACCGAATTAAGAATATGACAGGATTAATAAGTAAATTTTCGCAATGCATGAAGAAAGTACTGCCCAACTGTTGAGTCCGTTTTCTATTGAGAAAACATAAGCAACAACAAAAAAACATTTTTTATCTATCGATACTATGATTTGACACCGTTTTTTTTTGCATTTTCCAGAGACAAAAGACAATTCTAATATTAATAAAAAAATAGAGCTTAATACATGTAAATAAAAAATATGAACAATGAAAATAATGATACAAAAATCCGTCTAAAACACTCGGTGCAAGATTATATTTTCAATAGCGAACAAGCCTAACAAGTTTTTAACAAACTTTTTGAAATTGTATTTTATTAATTCCCCTTACCTGTGTAAATCCAGCAAACCTGTTTCCGCCTTGGCTGTAAAAGTTTGCCTTTGTTGGGTTTATATATAATGTCTGTTCAGCGAGGTATAGACTCCTACAAAACTACTATCTATACAATCGTATAATTGCCAGATTTTCACCAAAAATGTCTTGAATGATAATGAGATTAAACTTATTAAGTTAATTGAAAAGCAAGGCTTTTGTATGTGGAATCGATAATAATGAGTTTTTTCTTATTACTAATTGGCTTTTGTTTTAATACCGAATGTCAGTCAAGTTTGCCAGGAATTCCGTGTTGGGTAAGAATTAAGACTACAGATCAAATATCTGTATCAGTGATATTTGCAATGTAAATATGCGTTCCTCAGTGATGTGCAACCGATATATAGTCTTAAAATTGATTGGTTCAATTGAAACGTACCCGACTACGCTTTTTATAAATAAAATGGAGCTTTTAGTAAACATACTAAAACTATAGAAAAGTCAAAATTTCAAATTTCAATGAAGTCTTTTTTCTTCGATTTGTTATTTCTTTCGTGATACCACACTGTGTAAACGGTGTCCTCTATAAAATGTGCCTTCATTTTCTTTGTTAGAAATTAAGAAGGCACAATGCACCATATAATAAAGTGTCATAGTGAAATTGTGATTCCCGTTCCCTAAAATCTAGACAAAAAAGAACAGGAAGGCACATTAATAAAGCTATACGCTGCTTTTATTGAAAAGGCACAGTACACCGTTTACACAGTGTGGATACGTTCACTGGCAGCTGCATAATGTGTCACTGTGCACTTGTTATATTTCGTTAATGAAGGAAGAGCAGTAAACTATAGTCTCAGATACTGAGTCTGTTTCCACCTGGCAAGCCATACCATACCTATTCTGATCACCAAAAATGTGTATTACTCCCTCTTTGACACATTCCCCGTTTCTTTTCTTTTTTTCTATTTACCCATAAGATGTAATGTTAAACTATATTCTCTACTACCACCCATGTTTTTGTCAGGTCCAATTGAAATATGTATTATTTGCTAAGATCTTTCCATACATAATTCCAATACAGTTATGTTAAATATCCTTCCATGGTTTCAGAGTAGATGATGAAAATAAAGATTTTCCAATAAGGTCCTACATGTATGTTTATTATGTTCCGTGCTGACCACCATATTTTTCATCTGATCAGAACAAAACAACAGCAGTATAGAATACCGGAACAAGGGAAGGGAAGACCACAAAAATCGAAGTCCAAAGACATGGCAAAAACGGCAACACAGAAAAACAGAGACAAAACAAGGACGTGAGACAGCTACAATGTACGGAAATAAAAAGACAATATTAAGAACTCAGGCACCCATAGTGTGAACAAAATGAGCAAGCTTATGTCAGGACTTTCCATACATCAATCATGTAAAGTTTGGTTGAATTTGCTACCCAGTTTGTTTCAAAGGAGAAGATGAAAATACAGGGTTCAAAGTTTTATGTTCTGTGCTGGCGGCTATGTAATTATCGGATCAGAACGAGATTAGCAATAAGTTGTCGAAATGCACATATGCAGAAACAAAATTAACAGTAACTTCGGTATTTTGTTATTCAGTAAACTGGATTAATTGAATATCATCTGACAGGTTTTCATCCAATAGATTAACACTATTATAATCATTATGGAATAGGTTTTATTGTAATGCTGTTGGGTAGATCAATAGTTCTATCTGTGATCGTTGTTTTTCTACAATTTCTACTAACGGGAGTGTGAGCTTCCGGTTTTATAAGCATTCGACATCGTTGGGTTTTATCCAAAACCATTCAATTAGGGTTAACTGATGGTGTTCTACCAGTAAAGCTTTTCAAAGTATAAGGAAAGAGTTTCCAGTCTAATTACAGATTTTTTGAGAAACATACTCCCTCAATCATAATTTTAGTTATTAGTACAGTTCTGCCTTTGTTAGATATACTGATGATTTTTTTTTAAACTGAAATCATTTCATTCCAATACTTGATTCCGTTAATTTACTGAGTTCTTCATTGCACTGACTTGTGTTTTCTAACTTCGTTCAATACACATGTAATTCCGACTATCGCTAATGAAAAGTTGAAAATTAGGTCATTGTGTTCTGAGCATTTTCGCATATTCTCTATCCAGAAAACACGAATGCTTTCTTATATCCCTAAATATATATTTCTTGAACATATCTTTAAATCCAATTTCGTGTTGATAATATTTAGAGTCAATTTTGTACATAATTGCTTTGGTTTTCATTTAAGATAATTCGACATACAGTGATAACCAATCTATGTCACCTTCATCACATGTCATCGGTTATATACATTGACTCATAGAGACTCCCTAAGGTATAACACCACTAATTCAGTCTCCCATTGACTCCCATGTTAAATTGCGCATGTTTCAACTTTGTAGAAATTTTGCTAAAAGTTCAAATGAAGTGACATGTGTCTCAACTAAAAAAGGTATCTTTCATAAAACTCTGATGAGAAAATCAACCCCCTAACTTGCATATAATAAAGAACTGGTTCCCGGCAGTGAACAACACAAGGATCGGTATTTCCGGCTTGAATTTTACAGAAAAAATTCCTCCGCCGCCTATGCCTATAAAATGCTTATTTCTTGGCTAAACTATATAAATTTAGGCTCAAAAGAAGCCTTACAATTAAACTTTCCAATTTAATAAGATTCAACTGCCAACTTTTTAAATATCATGTAACAAAATCAAACACTTATTTGAAACTGAATATGTAACACAATCAACACTTATTTGGAACGATATTGTATCCTATAGGACTAAATTCACATTTGTGCTCGACTGGTTTCCGAATTAGCGATGTTATACCTCTAAACCCGTTGTTCTTCCATATCCTGTTATTTTCTAATGCAATATTTATGTAACAGATCATTTGATTGGTCAAAACTGACCGGAAATTGCACTATGTACATGCTTCTGACAAAGCAGGTTCCCTGTCTTGTCTAGTTACTTGCCCACTTTCAACTATCTTCAATATAAATAAGACACGAAAATGTTAAAATGCGTTCGAATCGCAATATCAGTATATTATTTTAATGTCCAGGGGCGTCAATCTTGATTTGACGGTCAAAAAAATCCCTTTACACGCTACGCAATGCGTCGCCTATTAACTGAAATTTTTGTCGTCAAATCTACAATTGACGCCCCTGGACATTCAAATAATGTACTGTTATTGCTTAATTATGCTGTTTGTTGGGGACGAAAAATATTAAGAGTCGTTTATACTAATAACTACACTAAGCTAAAGTGGTACATACCTGGGATATTCACCATCCCCTCCGAGATTTAATATCCGAATGAGTTACAAGTACAGGCAAAATCTTCAACTCTTCAACTTACATAGTCCAATTGTTAAATGCTCATACTATCAGAAACGTTTTATGAAATCACTTTTAAGGGAGTATGAGTATCATATTTCAGAAGCATTCGATATCCTCGGGTTTTATCCATTCAAACAGTGTTAATTTATTTGCACATGGATCATATTTTCTTGGTCATAGATCACTTTAAAATGTTTTAAATAGACAGTGTATAAAATCTAATCAACTTTCAGCCCACCCCCACCTAAAACTGTTGTTTTTGACATTTTTCGTACTAAAGTCGTCCAAGAGAACCGGAAGGGGTGCCAAACCGGCTTTTCTTTGCGCCAGTAGCTAAGCCTGTAACATCACTTTCATTTCTAAATCTTTGACATAAATAGCGCAAGAATTGCTCATGACAGAGAAATATATGGAAAGCTGGTAGTGTCAAAATCACTCAATTTCCTTATTTTCCACTGAATTTAGCCGCAGTTTCTTTCTGTGAGAGATTGTTCCTAAAATTGTGATATGTCTGTTATTCTCAATCATCTTTCTACATCATTCAACCGAAGTTGGAGCATTTTCACCTTCTTTTCTCAAGCGGAAATATCTTTGAAGTTGCCTACCCTCCCTTAAAGACGATTTTTTGGATTTTCTGTTTCTGGAGCTTTTTTAAAAGCCGTTATTGCTACAAAAGTGGTCTTAAATACTACTACACATAATTGCTGTTGACATTTGCTATTAGGCTACAGGACATGCACAAAAAGTTTGGAATTGAAATGTATGGAGGGCCATGGTGCCCATAAAAACAGTCTTAGGTAGTAGAGCGCATATATGCGTCACTGGTGGATAAAGTGTTAAAAGAAAACTCTAGAGAGAACTGTTTCCCGCCAAAACTTTGATGTCTTATAATCTAAAAAATTCCGTCATGGATTTTCAAAATTTTTTGCTCAAGTTCTTCCATTAGCAGTGCCCTTCAAAACAAAAGGTCAGAATTTTAATTCTAATTACAAAATTTCTGACACTCGTACTCCCTTGAGTTTATTTACAGGATAAGTGTGGTGCTTATGGTTTTGCTCATGTGCTCATTTCAATATATTGCTAATGGTAACAGTGGTGCTTTAAAGTAGGCTATTGACGAACTCACGCCTTATCCTATACATTAACCCTAACCCTAACCTTAACATTTATAACCTCTTATCTTATTATTCGAACCTTTTACTCGTTGCCTTTTCTTCAAATATACCCTAAATATAATTATACTATTTAATTCAGAGCAAAATGTCTTGCATTCAAACTAAAAAAAGAAATAAAATTAAATAAAATATAATTAAAACTTAGCTTATCACATAATTACTATAATAAAAAGGACCCAGAAAGGGAAAAACGGACTGGTGGTCATTCTGTTATAGAGTAAATATGCTTTTAATTTTAGTTCTTTTTGTCGTTAACATTCGTTAGATGTCTGAATAAAATGTTTTAAATTTCGTTGCACGTATTTAGGATTACATTTGACATTTCCATGTAATCTATACAGTACTTTAACACACACACACACACTAGATTCCATCTCATCAAAAAACTAAAACAAATAATGACTAAAACGATGCTAATCAACAAACACTTAATGTATTTTAAAATCGTGAATATTCTTGTTATCTTATGAGAATATTCCTGTATTGCAGTATCACGACAATTACTGTACGCAATCTCCTTGGCATAACATTTTATTATGTATTGACATGATTCCAGAAAGGTCAGATAACTGTGATAAAATTACAAGATGTTTGTATTAGAGCAAGAACTGTTTATTTTGGTAGGTGGAATATTGTGTAGTATAATTTCTATTTAAATTTTGATTTTCAAGGTTTTTTTGTTTTATCATACTCCTACGTAGGCTCTCCAAAGCCTGAATATGTATTTACTACATTGTAATTCAGTATTTATCATTGCATGTTCAAAATAATGTGGTAATTGTCTAAACAATATCCGTGGATTTCCGAGGGTCAATGAGAAATAAAGCATCATTTATTTTCCAAAATGGCTATGTTGCCAGATACTTGTCCCCCATTCATGACAAATATGTTGTTGTTCCGGCAGATAAGGTCCCTAATGATATCATTTTCAGATGTAAAAATAATTACATCGAATGTTTCAAATAAGAACTAGGCATTTGTAACTTCCAGGGCAATCCAACCTACACAGCTACTGCTCTGTCTAAGGAGGAGATATTACAAAACCATAAATCTGTTTTGCTTTCCTTTAGTTTCAACCAAAGATGAAGTAACAGATCTCCCTACCTTGTACTGGGTACCAAAATTACACAAATGCCCATACAAACAACGGTACATCGCTGGATCTGCAAAATGTTTCACAAAACCTCTTTCTTAGCTTTTAACCTCCATCTTTACAGTCATAAAATAGGGTATTCAAAATTCCTGTGATGCTAGCTTTTTAAGAAGTGGTGTACAAATGAAATGTAGATTTTAAAAAACTCTAAAAATCTGCTTGACATCCTATAAAATCAAGATCATTTTCGCATTGTAACATCATTAAACTTTTGACTTCTCCACACTTTATACTACCATTCTTCATGAACAACTAAAATCTCGACTCACAGATGTTTCTCCCATAAGAACGGCGAGTACATAGTCATAGGCAGAGAACAAGCATATTTTGTGAAATACGGCTCAGAATCACAGAAAAATACACGGAGGAAGAAGTGATTAAAATGGAAGAGTTTCTGATTGACAATATATTTGTCCGTTTTGGAGGATTTGTTTTTCAACAGAACATCGGAATTCCAATAGGTACAAACTGTGCACCTCTTTTAGCCGATCTGTTTCTCCGCTTTTATGAGGCAGAATTCATTGAAGGGCTTCTTCAAAATAAAGATAAAAAACCGGCCAAGACCTTTAATTTCAACTTCCTTTATATAGATGAAATTTTATCACAAAACAACCCTCGCTCTGGTGATTTTCTTCATCTTATTTATCCAAAAGAGCTTGAAATTAAGGATACTACAGATACTTTCACATCGGCCTTGTTCCTTTGCCTTCATCTTGTAATTGACAATAGAGGCACAGTACAAACTAGGTTGTATGACATACGCGATGACTTCACTTTTTCAATAGTCAACTTCCCTTTTCTTTGTGGCAACATTTAAAAAGTACCATCATATGGAGTTTACATCTCACAACTCATTCGCTACTCAAGGGCTTGTGGTCGTTGCAGTGAATTCCTTAATAGAGCCCAGTTGCTAACAAAAAGACTATCAAAAACTTAAAGTCATCACTACAGAAGTTGTACGGTCGACATCACGATCTTGTGGATCGTTACGGGATATCTGTTTCCAAGATGACAACAGATCTTTCCCTCTACAACTAAAGTTTGTTTTCCCTATCGGATTAGACTTTACTACCGGACTGTACATGTTCAACACGGCGGCTGTTTACCGGTACACCTGATCTCACCCATGGTTTTTGTAGGTGCTTTTTTTGTCCCGTACTCAAGTTGTGTCCTTGGTTCTTAGTGTTCCCGATGTTGCCTTTGTCCATGGATTGTTCATTCTTTTGACTGACGGTTCGGTTCTCACTTACCTTTCTTCCTCTGAACCAATGACATCACTTACTCACGAAATAAAATTAGTATTAAGCCGATTCTGAAGACAGAAGGGAATCAAATGGTGGAGTTATGGGAAAGGTAACAATTTTGCATCAAGGTTTAATTTCATTGAAACTTTCTATATATTGAGGATGTTCTTTTGCTCAATGACTACGATGTATATTTTGATGAGTAAATGATTCTTATATATCATATTAAAGACAGTACAGAAATACAGCATTTGGCTTTCTATTCAGATCTGTTTCTGGAAATATTGACAAAAAATTGACGACTCAAAACTAGAATTAATGACAAAGGTGATGATTGCACCTTCTTATTGTTCATTTTCCATTCCTTCGTTTCCACATTATGTCCGCTCCCACATATGACGTAGATCAGCTGGTTGTATATGTCAGAGGATCATCCAATACGAGGACTTTCTCAAACAGATGTTTATTTCCTCCGTAAATGGTGGTTTACAGTGGGAGATGACCGATGTGAGATCGATGCACGCAACCTCGTCTCACATCGGTAAATGACCAACCAGACGTGTTGATTTTTGTAACAATTGTAATCATTATTAAACGTCATAGAACACGTGCCGTCACTATGAAAGGGACACTCAAATGGCGACAACTTTGTTCAAACAGTAAGGGCTTCCAGACGTTACTTTCCGCTTTTTACGAAAGAAATAGGCACTTGCCTATGATCAAAATTAAAGATCGGGATATTTTTTTACTCGTGAAAGAAATTATACGTCTTTTCCTCTGGTTTCGCTACGCTCAACTCGAGAAAAGAAGAAATTTCTTACACTTGTGAAGTATATACCGATCTATAATCGGATCCCATGCAAGATCCTAAGAAACTAACAAGACAATCAGCCCTCAAAGGATGTAGGAAGGAAAGATTGAAGTTATCACTCCTTCCTGGCACGATTTAACTTTGGAGATACTTCTAATTTTGTCCTTCCTCGCCAAGATTTTACTTAGGAGATACTCCTAATTGTGTTCTTCCTGGCCACGATTTAATTGTTGAGATACTCCTAATTGTGTCCTTTCTGGCTATACTTGAACTTTTAAGATACTTTTTATTGTGTACTTCCGGGCTACGATTTTACTTTGGAGATACTCTTATTTGTGCTCTTCCTGGCTACGATTGAATTTTTGAGATACTCCTAATTGTGTCATTCCTGGCTACGATTTAACTTTGGAGATACTCCTAATTATGTCCTTCCTGGCTACGATTTAACTATGGAAATACTTCTAATTGTGTCTTTCCTGACTACGATTTAACTGTGGAGATACTCCTAATTATGTCCTTCCTGGCTACGATTTAACTTCGGAGATACACCTTATTGTGTCCTTCGTGGCTAGGATAATCTTCCCGGATTTGACTACCGACTTTGACATTTTCCCGGATTAAATCACTCACAGTGTGACGGGTGCTGTTAACAGAGCAGGACATGCTTACCCTTCCGGAGCACCTGATGTCACTCTCAGTTTCACTGGAGTTCACACTGTGAGTGCCTTTGTTCTGAATGTTGTGGTTTCTGGTTCCGTGCTTTGTGTCCGTCTGGCGTCATTGTTTTTGTGTCTAACGTCATTGTTTTTTCTGCTCTGTCTTTGGACTTCGATTTTTGTGAATTTCACCCCTTTGTTCGTTCGGTATTCTACTGCCGTTGTTTCCTAATTATGTCCTTCCTGGTCACGATTTAACTTCGGAGATACACGTTATTGTGTCCTTCGTGGCTATGATATAATTTTGGAGATACTCCTTATAGTGTCCTTCCTGGCTACGATTGAACTGTGGAGATACTCCAAATTGTGTTCTTTGCTACGATTTAACTGTGGAGATACTCCAAATTGTGTCCTGCCTGGCTAAGAGATATTTCTAATTGTGTTATTCCTGGCTACGATTTAATTTTGGAGATACTCCTAAAAGCTGCCTTCTTAGCTACGATTGAACTGTGGAGATACTCCTAATTGTGACTTTCCTGGCAATGATTTAACTTTTGAGATACTGTAAACCGGGAAGTTTTAACGGCAGTTTTATTTTTGGGATTTTCGTGTTGGAATGGAAGTGCGATAATAATACGGCGTGAATATACTTGTTTATTATTGAAGCCAATGGTCAACAATTTGGCAGCGCGAATTCAAAATGAAATAAAATAAAATTCAAAATAAAGACGGTGCGAAAATTCCCCGGCTTAAAGTACTCGTAGTTGTGTCCTTCCTAGCTACGATTGAATTGTGAAGATACTCCTAGTTGTGTCCCTTCTGGCTACGATTTAACTTCGGCGGTACAATTAATTGTGTCCTTCCTTGCTATGATATAATTTTGGAGATACTCCTAATTGTGTCCTTCCTGGCTACGATTGAACCGTGGAAAAACTACTATTCTGTCCTTTCTGGCCATATGAACTGTAGATATACTACTATTGTGTCCTTTTTAGCTACGATTGAATTGTGGAGATACTCCTAATTGTGTCTTTCCTGGCTACGATTTAACTTTGGAGATATTCCTAATTTTGTCCTTCCTGGCTACGATTTAAAGTTGGAGATACTCCTAATCGTGTCCTTCCTGGCTACGATTGAACTGTGGAGATTCTTTTAATTGTGTCCTTTCTGGCTACAATTTAACTGTGGAGATACTCCTAATTGTATCCTGCCTGGCTAAGATTTAAGTGTGGAGATACTCTAAATAGTGTCCTTCCTGGCTACGATTTAATTTTGGAGATACTCTTATTGTGTCCTTCCTTGCTACGATTGAACTGTGGAGATACTCCAAATTGTGTCCATTCTGGCTATGATTTATCTTTTGAAATACTGCTAAATGTGTCCTTCCTGGCTACGATTTAAATTATATTTTTCGCATTACGGATGATACACGTACAGCGGGGGATGCGTAGCTTGTCGATGCATATGATCTGTTCAAGTTATATCTCCAAGGTGTTTCTATCAAATGGATTATGATACTTTAATATCTTTCTCTTATAATTTGTGCAGTTTAAAACCGGTTCTGACCTGTTAGATAAAATTTCACATTCAACGTATTTTGAATAAAGCCCCCTGCTATTTCCCACCAAATATATTTGGAATACTATTCCCGGTGTTTATCATTTATCGTTAGAGAAAAAGATTACACCACTTTATCCCGATAATTACTCAATTTTAACCACTCTCGATAGTTCAATTAAAAAAATTTGAAGACGCTCGGCAAGCCTCGCGCACTTAAAATTTTAAAATTTAACTATCTCTAGTGGATAAAATACGGTAATGAACGGGATCTTGTGGTGTTATGTATATGTACACTATGCTTTCTTGTACTTTACCCCAGTTACGGATACTACAAACTGAGAATGGGAATTATGGCTAAGATGTCTTGTGTGTTTTAAGGAAGAAATAAATTTCCCGATTCAAGAGAAATGTCACAGGACTAGACGCCTTATCAACTTAATACAAACTGACATACCTACTGTGCAAATAGATAAAACATTTTGCTAGAAATCAATAATTAACAAAGTGTTGCAAAATAGTAATAATGAAACGACATAATTCAAAATTGCAATACATTTAAGTAATTTCTAAAGATATAACTTTTCAATGACAGCTATGAAATATATGTAATTTTATTATGTCCCTTTTTAACTATTAATTTTTTGAACATTTAACTATTCGATTATCATATAACCTCGATTTTACAAAAAGATATAATTCTGTGCTTTGGTGTAAAAAATGCATGTTTACTTAACTATAGGGAAACTGGACAGATAAAGGGGAGGTTTGGGTACCCATAAACCGGTTTAAACCTACCGCTGGCTTTTGCTAGTGCCGGTACCAAGTCCGGCTGTCCCGAGTTCCTATCGTTTCTATGTCTGTCTTTTGTCTAATTTGTGTTTTTCCTGTGTAGTCTTCTAGCAGATTGTGACATGTAATTATAATTTTCAGCCATTGTAGGTGTTTCCTGTTGTCCCTTTTATTTCATATATAATAACTGTACTTTTATAAGATGACAATAAATAATGAAACATCACTATTAAAAGTTGTTGAAGACTTCTAATAAACCGTTATTTATAAATTATTACACCAAATTAGGCCGAGGAACAGGATGGGTATTTAAAAAAGATTAAAGGAATTACTACAGAAAATTGTGATATATATCTCAATCCCGACAAAAACTGATACAAAATTGTACTTTGGTGTGGCTTTGATTAAGGAGTATCTCCCTCATGCAAAGCTCTGTCCTCAGCTGAATTTGGCTAAACATTGAGATCATATTGGTTATTTGTTCTCTATCAGTTTAAGAACATCTTTGAGTTTATGGTCTTCCAAATATTTAGATTTTATCTGCACTGAAGAGACATAAGTTGTCGAAATGCGCATATGCAGAAAATAAATTTACAGTAACTTCGGTATTTAGTTATTTGAAAGATTAAGTTAGATTCGAGATAACTAGGTGGACATCAAAATGGATCTTTGTCAAAGTAGTGTGAATTTGATAAAACACTTTGTTTACGCGTTGATAAGATTTTATGGCAGATGATAAACACTACAAATATCCTAAGATTTCATTTCATTTAATTAAAAAAACGTTCACTTAATAACTATACTATATCTACATTAGACCTCAATAAAGTTCTTGCTCAATGAAATGTTTATCGGGGAAAATATGCTTGCAGTATCAATACTTTCGTAAACCGTGTTTGCTGCTTTTTGTCATATAAATAAGCAGGATTAGTATAATAAGATAGTGCTTTTCATATTGAAAAAAAAACATCACAATTGTGACTTTGTCATCATTTGTTAAAAGAGTAATAGCACTACAAAGTTGACTTTTCAGTTCCGAAACAAATCATATCTAGATGTTCTTTTAGCATTCTGTAAAATACTACGTTCGCAAATATAATTGTATAGGAAATGACAGGGACGGTCATTCCAATTGTAATATCGAGATTTTTGCATGATGACGCAGTGTTCCAATCCAACTTTATTATCTGGTTCACAGTGAGCCCATTTCGTATATGTCACTTTCGAAAAATCACCAATCCATATCCAGGTACCCTCAATGGCCTTATCGTTTGCTCCAATCCAGACTTCATCATATTGTCGAGCTGAAAAAGCAACAA
Organism: Modiolus philippinarum; assembly: GCA_002080025.1. NCBI lineage: Eukaryota > Metazoa > Mollusca > Bivalvia > Mytilida > Modiolidae > Modiolus > Modiolus philippinarum. Next base: position 15,445 of record MJUU01058749.1, on the reverse strand, counting down.
CAATGATGTTAAACAGTCATAGCAACTGAATTAGCGACGATACTGGCCGTTACATAATACATAATTGCAAATGTTCTTGTGCATGTAAAATACTGAAGATAGAATTTTTTTTAAAGCATTGCAAATATTTCGAAAATTATGCTATATTTTCAACTATTTTACAAGTTCTGAGAGTTAGTAAAATAAGATTTGGATGAACAAATCGTGATGGGAATATACTTATGGGCAGTCCTCATGTATTCCTAAAACATGTCAAATATTTAAACCACATAGAAGTTAAAATTAAAATTAAAATACATTTTTGCAATGAAGAAGTATTGTCAAATTTCGCTTTTAGAGGGATCACTAGCAGATATGTTTTGATCTTGTTTGGCCATTTTGATCTTATCACGATCTTGACAGGCTTAACACAATTTTGTTAAGACAGTGATAGATTTTAAGTTGGTTTTCAAGATAATTGATTTCAAAGACGATCAAGACGTTTTAAAAGAATTCAAGATTAAACAAGATTTACGTGTTAATTGCCTTCAGGGACAATCAAAACGAATTAAGTTTGTTAAGATCAAACAAGATCCTGAATTGATCTTGTTTGATCTGGACAAACTTAACATACCTTGATCGTCCTTGAATGCAGTTATCTTGTTTGATCTTGATAGACTGAACATGTCTTAATCGTCCTTGAAAGCAATTATCTTGAAATACAACTGAATCTCTTACATAGTCTTATAAAAATTGTGTTAGGCTTGTTAAGATCGTGATCAGATCAAAATGGCCAAACAAGATCATAACATATCTGCTAGTGGATATCTTTTATTTGACTCTCTAATATTGGAAGAAAAGTCATTTACATTGACACAGACATATGAGACTATTTGTAGTCCATTTCTAATACCGTATCAAACTTTCAATTGTGAAGAAAAGATAACAGGAAACACCTACGAGGGCCGAAATTCACAATAACGTGTCACAATTTACCTACACACTACACCAGAAAAACATTACTAGAAAGACTAAAGGCAAACGTAAACAACGATAGGAACTCGGGATAGCCGGACTTAGTACCGACACTAACAAAAGTCAGCGGTAGGGATAAACTGGTTAATGGGTACCGAACCCCCCTTTCTCCATACCGTTTCCATAAAGTATGATAAACGTACAAATAAAACCCATTATAGGTAGACTACTAACTCAATGACCATTATCTTAAAAAGCAAAGAAAAAGACAAAACGTTATTTTAAACGAAAATTAAGGAGTGCTCGCCGCTAAGTTGCCGGCTAGCTCAAGTAGCCTAGAGTCCTGATAGAACACTTTCGCACTACGGAAGAAAATTTAAACTCAAACATCACTGAAGTCAAATTACGTCCCCGTTTTTCTTGTTTTTTTATCAAGTTTCTTGCATTTTCCGTAAAATCGAGGATGAAAAATGCTCTTAGTAATAAGCTGATTTTGGGTCACACGATTTTCCATATCAAATGTTCACATCTTCTATAAAACCAGTTACCTGTACCTGGTTTGACCCACTGACAGTGTGACGGGTGTTCTATACAGAGCAGGACATGCTTATCCTATCGGGGCATCTGGTGTCACTGTGTTTGTTGAAGAGTCCGCACTGTTAGTCTCAGTTTTGAGTGTTGTATTTGTAGTGTTTTTATGTTTATGGGTATGTATGTTCTTTGTCATCTTGTGCTTTGTTTCTGTGGTATTCTACTGCCGTCGTTTTATCAGTATAGTACCCATCGGGGAATCTGCAGGCGCTTCATCTTAAAGGTGTCGTTGTTTTTACAAGTACTCTCCAATAGTAGTTGGAAATAGAATGGTGTAAAAATCTCCGAAATTGGTCCAGATTTACACGACCTACATAATTTAAAATTGCTCGATTCACAGTTTAAATAATGTATGCAGTTCGCATAAAACCTATAATACTTTATGTTCCATTCAAGAAAGAATTTTATTTTAATAATAGGGATAAAAGAACCAGAAATTGAGATTTCCTTAATGCGTATTATGTTTTTGACGGATATACCGGAAAGTCGTATTTTATGTTTGAAATTTAAAGATTATATCGAGAAATAAATTGTGAGATATGTCGGCTTTGTTACAACCGTTTTTGTAATAAACAACCGTTTTTGTAATAAATTTTTTTCCTATGAAATTTGTATGATCAAATGCTTCAATTGTCTTATTTTATTGATGAAAAATTGAAAATTAGCAGAACAAACTATGAACACGATACTATAATTCAAGTTATTACAAAAAACGATATTACTAAAACCGTTACGAATGTGACAACCGTTTTTGTAATAATTACCATTTTTGCAATAACTGTTTTTTTTCGTATCAACCGTTTTTGTAATAATTTCTTCATGTATCGAATACTTGTTCCCTTGCTTTAATTGTATACTTCTATTGATGAATAATATAAAACTAGTGTCCCTGGTATTGGAAATGAAATTATTACAAAAAGCGTTATTACAAAATAACGTTGAATGCGTCTCAACTGTTTTTGTAATAAACAACCATTTTTGTAATATTTTTTTTTCCATTATTAAATGCGTCAATTGTCTTATTCTATTGATGAAAAATGTAAAGTTGGGAGAACAAACTATGAACACGATATTATAATTCAAGTTATTACAAAAAACGTTATTACAAAAACCGTTAAATGCGGGACAACCGTTTTTGCAATAAAGACCGTTTTTGTAATAAACGACAGTTCTGTTTGTATGAAAAGAGATAAGCAAAAGATAGAAACAATTGATTCTCTTTCTCCGAGACCAAGTTATGAAATAAACAGCGAAGGATTGTTAGGAAAAATAGCTATCACAGTAATGAAAAGGTGTTGGAATTCTGGACATCCTCATTGAAGAGAAAAAGACCGTAATTCATCGTGTCGATTTTTGAAGATGAACGCTTGAAATCTAAGCTATATGACAAACGTGATGGTTTTTACTTCCCAATTGTGAATTTTTTCTTTCTGAGCAGCAATATACCTACCTCTCCAGCCTATGGAGTGTACATTTCACAGCTGATTCGTTACTGTCGCGCTTGTAGTTTATACAATGATTTGTTTTATAGTTTTTTTATATACATAATTAGAAAAAGAAATTCATTTTCCATTTTGGTTTTAATAAAAGGGTAGAACTTGCATGGTATGGCCTATGCTTTGATGTGTATAGTACAAAACATTACTTTTCCCCCTTGGCACTGCATTTCAGGGAAACATTTTTATCAATCCGGTTTCGAAAAATGCTCCAAATAAGTTTTTTGTATATTTTATTGGGAAAAATTTCAGTTGATTGTTTATACGGTTTGTGTTATCTAAAGCGTCTTGGCGATTTTAACCTTTTATTTTCCATTCTTGATGTATGCAATACCCTATATTATTTTTTTTTTATTACGACTTTGAGGACTTCTGTAATTTTTGTAATAACGCTTTTTGTAATAAATGACTTTCAATGTACTCTATGAAATGAACATTCTGCACAGAGTTTTGATACGGATACTATTTCAGGACTGCAATGGTCAACCTAAACATAATCAGAGTCTTACCTAATACAAAGCACCTATCTTCTTAAAAGGTTTTTATGTTGTTTTGTTTTGTTTTTTTAGTTTTTGTTTGTTTGTTTGAGTCTTCTCGCTATGAGCTTCATATGGATATCAAACGGGTGGAAATTTCACTTTCAAGAATTTCTTTACAAGAAAATGATCAGTTTTGATTTGACCTGGGAATTTTTAATGCAAAGACAGGTATTGATATTTGCAGCTTTTGCGAGACCCTAATCGAAATTTTCCAAAATTATATTTTCAGATTTAAATAGACAATTCTAGACGTCAACACATTTCTCATATAGTAGTGTTTCTAGCTGCAATCCTTATTTTGTTGTACCAAGGAATCAGAAAGGCAGTGCATCTTTAAACTTCATTATATTGACTGTCTATTTGTATTGTATATTATCAAACTTTTGCAAAGTTCATTTTGCTCTAGAAAATTTTTCAAGTGTCATGCATTAGCCTTCAACTTTGTTCCATAAGAGTTTATTATGAGAATTTCATGATTGCCATTAAATAGACATATTTTAAAAACTTATCTAACCATATACGTGTATATTGCTATAAATATGATAATGGAAGCTCATTTATCAACTTTGTTGTTCTGGATGTATTTTTTAGAGTATGTCAGCATGTTTGTAAGTGTAGTCTTGGTAGAAGCTGACCTTACGAACGTACCGTTGACCCCTAGATGCTTTACTGTAGATTGTTTTAAGCTGGAGATTGGATGTTGTGTCCCTGTCATTTCGTTTTTCATTGTTACCTTGTATATTTCCATATATATGATAATTTGAGCTCATTTATCAACTAGGTTGTTCTACATGTAGTTCTTACAGTATGTCAGTATGTTTGCAAATATAGTGTGAGTAGAAGCTAATCTTACCTTATATCCTCTTGGTCGTAAATATGGAATATTCGTATTTTCCGAGTCAAAATTTGGAAGCATTATGCCCAAAAGTTTGTGGATGAAAATATAATATTTTGCTTTAAAAATTACTTTCTAACTATGAAGTTCCAAAATCTCTGTTTTTACGGATCTGCCAGACCACTCCTTCAACCAGTTGTGTTGAAAATTTGACATTTTTTAAATCAAATAATGGGTGTACAAATATAACCCAAAAACACAATTTTCGATGCCCGTCGCGTCATGTTCAAGAATAATTTTAGTGATAATTTTAGCAATTTTTGCAAGGATCATTTGATTTTTTGAAAACAAACAATCCTTAAGTATCTCGGGCATTCTCAACACAAATATTCCATATTTATGACCGTAATTATTTTAACCCAATATACATTCTGTTTGTATATGTATGATTAAAGGAGCTCATTTATCAACTACGTTGATCTAAATGTAGTTGGTTAGAGTATGTCAGTATGTTTGCAAATGTTGTTTTGGAAGAAAAACAATCGTTGTTAAAGATAGTTATAANGTGGATATGTGTAACTCTGTTTTATACTTCATGCATCTTGTTCTAACATGCTGATTATGTCAAAAAATGTATTAAACATGTTAAATGTTATAAAACTGATACAAAATTCATTTCGCTCTAGACGTTTCATCAAGTTTCATGCGTTAACTTTGAACTTATTCCATTTATTGTTTAAATAACACAATTGCCTTGAACTAGATGTATATGAAAAGCTGACCTTATCTAATTTTTCTCTATATATATAATAATGGGAGATCATTTATTAACTTGGTTGTTGAAGATGTGGGTTTTAGAGTGTCAGTATGTTTGCAAGTGTAGTATTGGTTAAAAACAACAACAACAACAACAAAATTAAATAAATAATATAAAAAAAAAAACAAACAAACAAAAAACCTACCAGTTGAATCATACCTTGACGTGGTAGGTAGGTTTTCCAACAACATGATTCTTGTTGTCTGTAGACCATTTGGGTCACTTAAATGTCTTGTTCGTTGCGTAAAACATTAGCATTAGCATACTTAGCTTCCAGATGCCCCGTAAAGCCATATTGTACACGCAAGCCGTTGGTTGATGCAAATTACGAAATACAAAGGTTATTGCAAGATTCGTTTTGTCCTACAAGCGATGTGCTATCTAAACCTACCAAATATATTTCATATCTACTCGGCGTTCCATCAGTTTCAAAGTTTTGCAAAATATCTTGATAAAGTGTCTAATTGGATTTTTTTCAAATTATTCATAGCTTGTAGAATTTTAAGTACTAATCCATGCAACGGCGAAGCATAAATGATGTATTATTTTTCAAAAAAGGAGTATCTCCCTCGTTCACAGCTCTGTTCTTGGCTGGTTTTGGCTTTCCTATTTATTTCCTATTGCTACCTTGTTCTCTATCAGCCTTTAGTGATCATGGAGTTAGTAGTCTACCTGTATTGGGTTTTATTCGTATGTCTTTTATACTATAGGGAAACGGGATAGATAAAGGGGAGTTTCGGGTACCCCAAAACCGGTTTAACCCTACCACTAGCCTTTGCCGGTACCAAGTCCGGCTATTTCGATTTCAGTTATTTATGTTTGGCTGTAGTCTATTGTGTGTTTGTGTAGTGCAGTTCTCTTGTAGGTTGTGGCTTTTGGTTGTAATTTTCGGTCATTGTAGGTGTTTACTGTTATCTTGTCTTTATAATTTACACATATTTCGGTATATGGATTTCCATATATTTGATTTGATCTGCATTGAAGAGACAAATGCGCATATGCAGAGTCCAAATTAACTGCAACTTCGGTATTTGTTATTTATACCAAACATTTTTCTACAAGGTTTCATATTAATATGGCTTTGCTTCACTAATACCTTTCCAAGGAGCGGAATATTTATAAGTGTTTACACCGTACTTTTTTATGTACAATATAGACAGAATTTAAAATAATCATACATCAAAAAGGCAAAACCAAACAAAAATATGTCAAAACTGATGACTGACTTGCTCCTCAAACCATATTTGTGTGTTAAATGTGTCAAAACAATGTTTATTATTTCGATGATAAAATGTTTTCCTTTATTTCTACGCATGTGACACCACTGTTATGCTATATGCCTGATTCTTGATTGTACAGGTATTTAAAGACTATGAATTATAACTGTTATGATTATATTAAAAATATTAAGTGTACTATGCAATTGTGTTATAGTGATCGTTAGACCATGTTTTTGTGTACAATTATACTATTAGAGATCTGAAAGTTTCTAAAGGATATTTCGGGTCTCTACTAAACAAAATCCTCATTGATTTTGGTTAAACAACCCTCAATTCACGATAACGGTAGATTCGCGTCGCTTGGCATCTGTCGTCCTGATGAGGACACCGTTCGAAGAACTCATTTTATTTTAGCTCACCTGGCCAAAGGCCATGTAAGCTTTTGCCATCACTCGGCGTCCGTCCGTTCACTTTTATTAAAAGATCTTCTCCTCTGAAACTACTTGGCCAATGCTTACCAATTTTAATCTGAATCATCACTATGGTTTCCACTTTCAAGTTTGTGATTTTTATGTCCGTAGCCAAACAACATGGCCGCTCTTACTGAAAATAGAACATAGGGGTTAATTGATGTTTTCTGCAAATTACTCCAAAACCGTTACAGATATCAAAATTTTGGCCTTTTCTTACTTTTAGTCTTATATTTTGAAAATTGTAGGAGATAAAATTAGAAATGAAATGATATGGCGTGAATGTACATGTGACAAAAACGCACACGATACATAAAAAACTCCAGTTTATCAAGGACAGGGTTTTTATTCCGGTCTACATCTTGATGTCGCCTGAGGGTCTTCAACAAGATGTGAACAATATTCACCCCCCTCAAGCGAGATCAAGAAGATCCCTAACGTGCACATAAGCGATATTCCTGACAAAAATTATATCAAGGTCACTCCATTGCTCCCCAGCCGCCATGGAGTGCCAACTTGGGATATGCACAGGGTTATCCAGCTGAGTTTATATTACAAAAATGGTCAGCATAGTAAGATCTACATGTCGTACAATTATGTACGAGTTATTGTCGCTTTTTCTTTGAATTTTTACGATTTTTTAACGTTTTTACTTTTATATCAAAAACTGTTTGAGATAGAGGTTAAATGTGAATAGCAAAAGTGTTGAGCTTTTCAAGGACTTCACTTTCTACATATGTCCACCAGGTTTGCATTTCAGTCAAGATGGTCGACAGTAGGGAACATAGTTTAACATAGGACCCTATGGGAAATGCATTAAAAAAATCTTCTCCTCTAAAACCACTGAGCTAATGGGACCAAATTCTGTCACAATAGTCCTCAGGTGGTCCCCTTAATACCTTGTGATTTTTGTTGTTGTACCTCATTCCAGATGGCCGCCAGCGGGGAACATAGTTTTACATATTGACCCTATGGGAAATGCATTCAAAGATCTGCTCTGCTGAAACTACCCGACCAGTTGGAACCAAACTTTGTCATAATAGTCCTTCGATGGTCCCCTTGACTGTTTTCGCTTTTTTATGTTCGCACCCCATCCGAAATGGTCCACAGCATGGAACATAGTTTTACATAGGGATCCTATGGGAAATGCATTCAAAGGTCTTTTCTCCTGAAACCACTATAAGCCAATAAGAACCAAACTTGGATACAATTGTCCTTGGCTGGTCCCCTTTAAAGGTTGTGATTTTAACGTTCGTAGCTCATCCAAGATGGTGGCCAGCGTGGAACGTAGTTTAACATAGGGACCCTATGGGAAATGCATTCAAATTTCTTCTCCTCTGAACTTACTGAGCCAATTGGAACCAAACTTTGTTACAACCGTCCTTGGGTGGTGTCTTTCAAAGTTTGAGATTTTTATCCGCGCATTTTTTTAAAGAAAATGCGGGGATATTGTTTTGGTCCGGTCCGCTCGTCCGTCTGTCTGTTTGTTCATCTATCTGTCCGTTAGAAAAAGCTTGTCAGTGGAACTCATCCTACATTTTTGGATTTAGTGTTTTAATTTTGTTATAGAATTGTTGCATATATGCTGTAGATGCACAATAAGCTTTCGCATTTTTTTTATATTGGTCTTGGTGCAAACAAGAGACCTCAAGATGTCTATTATATATATGTGAGTTTGTCGGTGGAACTCCTCTTACATTTTTGGATTTTGTGTTTTAATTTTGTTATAGAATTGTTGCATATATGCTGCAGATGCGCAATAATCTTTTAGAGTTTTGATATTGGTCTTGGTGCAAACAATAGACCCATGATGTCAATTTTGTTCATATGTGATATTGTCAAGGGAACCCCTCCTACATTTTTGAATTTAGGGATTAAATATTATTATAGAATTGTAGCATATAGTCTGCAGATGTGCAATAAGCTTTCGAAATTTTCATTCCGGTTCTAACTTTGGTAATTTAATGAAAATGTGATAAATACAAGAAATACCGATGTTGCATAAAAAACTGTAAATTTCGTTATGCTGTACACGTGTTTCAAGGAGTTACCTCTCATCAGCAGCAT